>VWYH01008145.1:179289-237531 GCA_013399365.1 Pampusana beccarii | reverse complement strand
GCCCCGCCCGGCACCGCCCCGCCGAGGGGGCCGCGGGAAGGGCGGCCCCGGGCCCGGGCCACCTCCCCTCAGCGGCAGCACCTCCCCTCACGGCAGGGGGCGGGGCGGGCGCCGCACCTTCCCGGACATCGCCCCCTCGCCAGGTGCCGCGGGGTGGCGGCTGCCGGGGGATCCGCCCGGTTCCCGAGGGTTGAGGCCCGGCCGGGCACCTGGGGCTGCCGCTGAAAGCCTGGGGGTGGCAGGGGGGCAAAGGGGGCGGGTGGTCGGGGTGGTAAATGCGGTCTGCGGCTGCCAGGCCCCGCGGAAGGAGGAGCCGGGGTGCCCAGAGCCTGCGGCGGCCCGGCCGAGGAAACGCTGCTCAGGCGGAGCGGGCGGGCGTGGGGCGAGGGAGCCGAGACCGGCGGGGCACCGGGCCTGGCCCCTGCCCGCCCTCTGCTCCCGGTGCGGAGGGCGCAGCGGGTCGGTGGGAAGCGCTGGGGCCGGGGCGCTCAGGCGGCCGTGGGGCTGCGTGGGGCAGGGGAGGCGAACAGGTGGGTGCCCTGGCACAGCCCTTGGGCCCACGGGTGCGGCCCTGCCCGCCCGGGCCCTTGCAGACCGCTCTGAGATAAGGTTTAATGCGGAATAAAGCGTTAATCTCGGGGGGGCGTGCCTCTCTCAGGATGACACAGAGTTAATGTGTTAGTGTTGCTCAATTAAATAATCAACTGAGGTTAGAAATTACCCCAAAATATACACAAACGCAAGAAGTGCTTGCTCTGGAGGAATTTTTTTTAAATGACATACTTCTCTACAAGGCTCTGGGAATTTAGGGGGTAGTAAACCCGAGGGTACAGGCAAATTGTCACAAAAGCACAAAAGAAAATGGCAAAAATGTACTTTTAAAAATGCACTTGTAAAATCAGATGAGGCACCTTGCCCATGGATGGTGAATAAAAAAAAAAATCTAGAGAAATGTGTAAGTTCCAGTTAAAGATCTTGTCAGCTGCAATTCGAAAAGGAAGCAATCCGAAATCCTCCTTGCATATGCTTTTCAGCTATTCAAGTTTCTTGTCATTCTTCACGAATTTCACATGCATATAAAAAGCTTTCTTTTTTTCTGTTTTTATCTGTTGTGTAGGTTTGCGTAAGTTGATTGCATGACAGGCTTTTCTGTCTTGCTTTCTGGATTTGTTAGTTTGGTTGTTTCCTATGGTAATAGCATCCTGTGATTATTAGGATTTCTGAATACATGCTCACACTGAATAAATGAATGTTTGGGGTTTTTTTTTTTAGTAGTAGAAATATTGAAAGTGCTAGATATCTACAGTTCATTAAGAAATAAGGTTTCCTCCCCCGTGAATTCTGGAGTTTAGGAAAACTGATACAGATGGGGTTCTGGTCTGTGTCTGTGCTTTCCAGGGAGTATTGTAACATAAATAGAAGAGAAGGGTATAAACGTCTGATGCCTAAGAATATTCCCATGTCTCATAGTGTTCCTCTGTCTTGCTATGCGAGCGCTGCTGCTACAGAAAGAAGGATAATCAGTACATTTAAAACAGGGACTTGTTGAATCTGAACAAAAGTTTGTCTCGCAACTGAATTTCACTTTTGGCCATAGCTTTTCCAAAAGATCTCCTCGAGGTTGCATGGTGGTAATTTGCCAGCCTTTCCAGCATAGTTTTGTAACCAACACAATAATTGTTGTCTAAACTTAGTTTGCTGCCTAAGGAATGTAAAATATTTATTAAAATGGTAGAGGAATTTATAATACAGGTGGCGTACCAGGGAAGCAAGATGAAAGTTCAGGGAAGCAGGATAAAAAGATCAGCTCTTTATCAGGGCTGGTCTTTGATAGTGTTTTATGTAAAGTCTGTAAAATACTAAATATATTTTGGGATACTAGCCAAAGCAGTAAACATTCTGACGAGTATCAGATAAATATGCTACTTCCTGAGCAGCAGCAGTAGTTAATTTTCAAACAAATGTAATGTATGTTGAAAAAAAAAAGGGGGTGTACGTGCTGATGTACGACACTGCCCTCTTACGGATGAAGCGTTTGACATGGAGTGGCTGGAATAGACTGGCGCCAGGGCTGAAATGAACAGATTTGCTGTTACATCGAAGCGTTTACACATTCTCACCTCCAGCCACAAGCAGGGAACCGTACACTTTGCACGTTTTTACACAAGAAGACCCCC
Source organism: Pampusana beccarii (assembly GCA_013399365.1). Classification (NCBI taxonomy): domain Eukaryota; kingdom Metazoa; phylum Chordata; class Aves; order Columbiformes; family Columbidae; genus Pampusana; species Pampusana beccarii. Next base: position 235,354 of record VWYH01008145.1, on the reverse strand, counting down.
CTTCTTGAAGCCGTCCCATTCTTATGTACAGCTCGTTAGTTCCTTGCACAACTTTTACTAAGGAATTGATGCGAGAAGTTGCACAAGGAAAAAAACCATCAAAAACACAGATTTGACCAAAGATGCCCTCCAATTACTGAATTACCTGGATTTCTATGGTTATGTCTGTTGATATTTGTTCATATTTGTGAAAAAATATTTTACACATTTCTGATGTAATAAATTGTACTTCTGAAGTTGATTTTCAGCGAACTTCATTTTTTTTTCTTTCCAGCATATGCTGTTTCTCTTCATCTGGAAGCCATTGGGTAAAGGAAGAAGCAAAGGGTGACAGGCAGAAGAGCGAAAGACAAAATGTCAGTAGCAGAACTGGTAACACCTGGTTTCTTTTTCTTGTGTTCTGCATCCAGCATCCTTGGTACAGCAAACCCACTACAAATATTCTGTGAGGTTTTGCCAATGAATTATAAATAATTGGAAGAGAGGCTGATAGATGTGCTCTATAATCATTTACATCTAGTTCCTTAGAAAATTTAGCTAATCGCTATGTCTTTGAAATTGGGTCTATCTTTTTGAAACACCCTGTAGTTTGAGACATTTCAGAATAGGATCCCACTTGTTAGTGTGCAAATCTTTGGAAACATACAGACATTTGTAAACTGAGGCATTAAAGAGCAGAAGCATTAAATGTACTAAAATACAATAATGCACTGAAAAGTGAAACCAGGTCCAATCTCCATTCTGATATCACAAACTGTCCCTAAGACCGTGCCCCTGATGGCAGGATAACCGGCGAGCCTAAAAAAGTCACGTCAGCAGTCTGTGTATTTAGATTCATAAACCAAAGCTGAGTAACTGAATGCTGAGTAGAGAAACCCTGGCCTGTGAGAATAAACATGTGAATGCCTATTTAATTTGTTTGTGAATTCCATCCTTAAAATCTTGAGATGACTGCAAAAGACTCAAAGATAATAAGAATCATGGAACAAGAGGTGTTATGTCCTATCAGAAAGAAAATGTAACAGAAGATAGTGTCTTGTGGCAGCCATAATCTTTTTTTTTTCATTATCTATATGTTCAGGGATTAATTGTAACGTTATTTCTACTGAGAAGAATAAGCATGTTTTTGTTTTAAGGTACATTCTTTGTACCAAACTATTTTTATAGCTATTTTTTTGTCAGACAGGATGGCGGTTCCCCATTCATAATGTCTACATTAGCCTATCTTTCCCATGCAATATAGATCTGGAGCACAGGCCAACAATGTTAGTCGTATTTTCTTGTAAAATGACCCCTGGAGATACAGTGGTGATTTCTTTTCAAAGGCCATGCAAAACTCCCGCTGACAGCAATTTAATAAGAGTTTACCAGGGATGGCCACGCTGGTGTTGCTGGCTTTATATTGGCAACTACAGCCCGTAGTGAAGCGTGTCGAACTTTCTGCAGTCTCTGCTGGAAATGAGCGAGGATGTTCTTCAATGACTTTGTTCCCTTTTCATTAAAGAGTTGCGGTTTTATTTTGGGGGGCTTGAGTGGGTTGTGGTTTGGTCTTGGGTTTGGTGTTTTGTTTTGTTTCCTTTTACAATGAGGTGTCTGTGCCACAGTTAGTACTAGCCTTAAGTTGCCTACTGTGGTTACTGTTAGTGGAATTCTGATGGCTCAGAGCTCAGCATGATTGATATTGATCCAGGCAGTTTGCTGGCAAAATGGGTTTTGTCCTGCCCCTGCTACACTTTCTCCGTTGTGTACTAGTCATAACTACATCAATGACTGTAACACAAATGTACTTCTAAGTTCTGCATCCTGCCAGAGGGATCTGTGCTGTTCTTGCATTTGTGAGGAGGCAGGAAAAATGGGTTGTTGTGCTCTCAGTACATTTTGGCTTCTAGCTTTACATCTTTATTTTGTATTCTAGGCATCTAGCTTGGGTTACAGGCAGAATTTGCCTGGCTGTGTCTCAAACCTGACGAGACAGAGATGCCATTTGAGGGTTGATTACTTCTTAGTTTTCTGTTTTCTTGAGGAGACTATCATTTGTGTATTAACGTTGTGAACTAGCTTGCTAATCATATAATTGTTTAAGTAGAATTATTGTGTTACCGACTGAGATCAGGCAGAACTGTAATCAACCTCTTCGAGTGATAGTGGGCTGGAGTGACTAAACTCTAATTTTATCCTTGAGGAACATTGTGACAAATGTTTGGAGCTTTCAAAAACCAAACAGATTAGACGAGTTCCGGGGCCCGAATAGTTTTTTTCTTTTTAAATAAGCAAAACCATAATATCATAAAGGATATTCGACAGTCATAAAAGTTTACTTAGTCTTCATTACCACACCTCATTACCAAAGTATCTGAAAGAAGCTGAACGTCTGGAGACTGAATACTTGGCATGTATGCTATTTGAACAAAAAAATACAATGTTAGATAGGAGGAGGTGGAACTACTGAAGAGAATCGGAGGCACTTCTGCATGGGGACTGTGCAGAGGGAGGGAGGTTGCGGGCACTGGGAGAAGTCTGTGCCCATCATGTCAGGTCTACAATTCCTAGATCCTGTCTTTTGTTGTATTTTGTGTTTCTAGAAATGCACTACAGCTTCACTCTCTCAAATCCTGTGAGACAGACAAAGCTAGTTCGTAAGTTTAATGAATAGAGGAGAATTCACAGCACTGTGCTATTTTATCTAGAGGGGTCCTGCATTCAAATTAGCCTTCCTTGAGCAAACATCCTTGGCCAAACCTTCAGAGTCCCGTTGTCCGAAAAGCGTCCTCCAAAAAATATCAGGCCAGAACCTCAGATCTCTTCACATTTTCATACCAAATGTATCTTCAGAACATATTAAGCACCCCCTTTCGTCTTTCTAGATGAGCAGTTTTCAAGTCCATGCAGAGCATATGTTCTACGACAGGTGATTTAAGGGAGGATTTTTTCTCTTTTGGGCAACTGTGCGGTCATTGAAGCGGTCATTAAAGCATAAGAAACGTATGGTAATGGCAGTGCTATGTCTGTACGGTGGTTTGTGTGTGTTTTGTGGTGAGTCCTGCAGTTCCTCCTACTGTCCAAATCGGGAAATCTGCTGAAAAGCACCAAACTCCCCTCACTTAGATCGATCGCCTCTGCAGCCAGAGTTGGTTTGGATTTTGTCCCAGAGCAGAGTCTGAATGTAGCTGTGCCACACTGCCAGGCTTAGGAGCAGGGGCGGGTAAGATGCTCCAGGATAAATATGTGACATCTTTCCATATGAAACTCATGTGTTTTTAAGGGCAAATTCTACAAGAAATTGCTAGCTAGTTTAAATTCCAAACTAAGCCATTTTAGAATTTTGAGTGTTGCGGCAGTTTGATAGCTGGAAAAAAAACCACACACCCACGAAAAAAAGAGAGTTGTCATGTTAGTTCTTAAAAGCATGCTCAGCTACTTTTTTTTCAGAGAGATTTATTTCCTTAAAATAGCATTTTCCTACTAAAACTGCCTGCTGGGCAGAGCTATCTGACAGGCAAGTAGAATTATCAGCGTGTTTACTTTCCAAACATCTCTGCCACACTTACACAGTTCTGCTGTGTTATCAAACATACATGAATGATGAGAGAGTGAATGGTGAGAGAGGTGTTGTAAGAGTTTCTGTACAAGGGTATAAACAATCAAAATGTTACAGCATTTAAAGAGCACTAACATTTCCATCCCAAACTAGTCAAAGCAATGTCCTTATACCAAGGTAAAGCATTTTCTGTGACTGAAGCACCCCTTATTGAAACGTATCCTCAGCTACAAGAAAAGTTGCATTCCCATTAGCAGAAATTGTATTTCCTGTGTTGTCTGAAAGATGCAGAAGCTCCTTTACAGCTTCAGTTACCTGCAATTTCTGGTAGACTTGCAAAAGGATGTAGGCAGAGGTTTGGATGTGATCAGTGTACCATCTACTGTTGTTTGTGTCTGTGATATCCTAGAAGCAAAAAGCAAGGATTTCCAATGTAGCTTGACTCTGAAAGAAAGTTTTGAACTACACTGGGATGAAAGTAAGGGAATAAAGGGACAAGTTCCCTGGTGATTTTTTTGCAGAATCACTATCGTTCTGCTACCACAGTTCTTTACAAACGAAGGAATGTAGAAAAAAAGCTTCAAAACTGTCCTTGTTCAAAACAAGATTAAGGAAGTGAGATAAATTTATGAAGTATTCAGGGCACTACTTTGGATTTCTTTTATAAAGCTTGGGACTTGGCTTTTAAGTTGAAGACATTGAGATGCGAAATGAATTCTCTGAGGCTGCTAGTGCTACAAGGCTATATAATCACTCTGGGATTGCCAAAGATTTTTTTTTTTTGGTAGATTAGTGTCACTTTCACTCCCACACATCTGGCAAGAGACCTCTCTGCACTGGCTTAGTTGAAAATCTTATCTCATAGATCATTACTAGCAATAAATTCCAGCCTTTGTGCTTACTTATATTGTCCCACAGCCTGGAGTCACTGATTTTGTGGAACTAGGAATTCAGGCTGTAAAATATTTACTCACTAGTTTACTCACTAACACACACGCAAAAAAAAGCCTCAAAACCAACCCTCTAGCTCCTTCTTTGTGCAGCCGGCTCTGAGAATGTAAATCACATCGAACTGACTCTCAGGGCCAAAGAAAACAGGCAGCTGGATTCCATCCCTTTAGCTAAGAATCAGCCCTTAAATACCTCTTAAATATTCTTTATACGAGCTATAGTTAAACTCATTTTCAAGTAGTGTTTTCCCACGTGTCCCAGCAAATGCGAACAGCAACTCTCTGCGTGTGGATGTGACTTGCGTACTGACAACGGATAAGCGTGCCAAAAACCTGTTCGCACGCATCACTGCAAACCGCTAGTGCAGTTCTGCCACCATTCTTCTCCAAGGTCACACCTACACTAAAAAAGAAGATATATTTCTAACCCATGTCGCAGCCTTTAAATATAGCTAAGGCAGCTGTGCTCAAAACAGTTGTCAGGAAATGGTCTGTGTTAGGTGTTTTCCTGTCTGCTAGTTCACATTAGTCAGTGAGCATTCTCCTGGTATTGCGTTCTGGAAGCATTCTTATTTGTGGTATTTATTGTGCTATTCCTTTTCTGCATGACAGGGATGGGGAGCACAAAGACAGAGGTACCTCATACACCAAAGACTTTGCAACTAATCATGAAAAAGACTGGAAAGGTAAGAGAAGGCAGGACAAATGAGGGGGGATAATGACTGGCATAGATGCAGTTATCTCTGCAGCATAAATTAAAAAATTTGCTGGGGACTAAACCACAAATCTCCTGTTTAGTGACCTGTTCTCCTGAAATACACTTAAGGAGCAGGATCAGAGTTAGTAACAACCAGTGATTGTTGCTGGGTAGCAGAGGCATTCTCTGTGTGTGGAGAGAAATGGTATAGAGACGCTTGAGGTGCAATGTAATCTTATATCTCTCCACTCTTGATCACCAGATTTCAGAAGAAAAATTGGAAACTGGCAGATAGGAAAGCCGGAGTATTTTTCCAAGTGTCCCAATAATTATTCTTGAGTAACTTACCCCAGCAAAAACATGGCAGAATAAACAATCAGGGTATAGCAAACTTGTAATGCCTTCCCCTTTTCTTTTCCCAGGACAAATTAACAATATTTTGACTCTAGGTAGTGTTGCATAACATGAAACACAGTCGTTTTAACTAAAATACCAGGATAATCCAGGAACAAACTGTAACTTAATTTTTGGCATTTTTATTTTTCAGTTTCCCAAGTGAATACCAGTGAGTGCATGGGGGTGGTTTTTAATCAGCGCTGGTCCGTATCCACGTTCACTGCCATCTAGAATGAGGTTAGTGCATTATAGCTGATGTGGGAACCTTAACTCACTTTCATTGACTTTAGGAGGATTAAGTCAGAAACAATACTATTTTAATGCAATTTTTTGCATTTACTTGGCAAATACTCTTGTCAATTTAAAGTTTCCCATGGGAGGTGTCAAGAGGTCACTGAAATTTTCCTGGGCAAGGGAGGGAGAGCAGCTGAAACCTTGGCCTCCCTGCTGCTTCCTTCAGTGTTTTTCTTCATGTCATTAGTGCTGTGCTCGGCATTTTCCCCTCAGGTTCCATTAGAAGAGGGAGTGAGTGAATGTAAAAATGTTAGTAAGAAATGGAGGCAAGAAACACAGAGAAGGCTTCCCTGCTGTTTTATTTGGCTAATTCCAGGCCTCGGTAACAGTAAACTTGGTCACAGAAAGTCAGCATAGAGTATGTTGTCTTCTATGCACAAAAAAACTCCCAGATGCTTTCAGCACATTTTTTTTCCCAGTTCATTCTATTATTCTACACAGTTTTCTGTCCAAGGATCACAAAGCCTTCTGACCCCTCTGTTATCCTATGGCAAGGAAATACAGTTCCCTAAGGCTGGAAAGGCATTAGGGTTTGATTTCCAGAAATGAGGTACCTGCACTTTCCATGAACATCAGTGTAACTGTGAGCAGCATATTTTTCAGACAGAAATGCAGAATGGAGGGCAAGAGAGACACCCCATGTCTTGCAGACCTTGTATGCAACGTTTCTGCATTGTAGCTGAAAATACATGAGTTGTGGTATCAAAACCATCTTTGTTAAAGCTAGTGACTGTAGGAAGGCATCTGACCCATCTCATACTATGGATTAGTGTCATCCCCCTAACCAGCCCTTGTGGTTTATCATATGACGAAACAGACAATTTCACAATTACTACATGTTTTAAACTATTTCAGCTACACATTTCTCACATTTTTAACTGCTGTAAGGCAGAATAAAACATCTGTGGGGAGTTTTGCCAGCACGTGACAACAAAAAGAGTGTTAAGTAAGCACATTACGATTTGATTAATTTAAGATAAGCATTATACATGGCACAGCTTTTGCTCCTCAGCAGGCCTGTTTCACATTGTATATTCGTAGATAAATTTATCTTACTAACACCGCACAAGCAGTCTTGCACCATCCTTGGCAGATGAGTTTTAAGTATTACGAAGTGGTTTAAGTTCTAGCTCCATCTGTTACACCCCATCCTTCTGATGGAGGTTGCTTCCACTGTGGCAGAATAAGCTGAGTGGAAGATGCGCTGATATCCTCACCAACTGCAGCTCAGAGCCTGGTGACTTGGCTCAACCCCCTCTTTGCGCTTTAATCAACAACACTGTGCTTTGTGCCGAAGCGTGAGGGTGGGCACACATCTCATTCTCCTTGTCCTGATAATCATCAGCAGGGGGAAAGAACAGACAGCTGAGAACAGGAGCACCTGAACAGATCACCGTGGGATTTGACTCGAGTTTTCTTTAAGTTTTACCGGGAAGAGGGGGGCCTTATGACCGTGCTTATCCGTGCTCTGCTATTGTATGTACAGTTAGGTACTGGTAGTTACGGAAAATCTGCCTGTGACTGATCTGAGCAGACTAGTTATTGCAGTGTCACTGCATGGTTAACAAAGGTCACAGGCCAGGGCTGAACCAGGCTCCCTGTTCCAGCTGGCAATGCTTAACCCCACTGTCTGCTTGAGTCAGAATTTGCCAAATCTCTTCCTCGACAAACAAGGTTGCCCAATGGAGAGAAAGCAACAGTGGTCACCTGAGGAAAGGAGGCACTGCAGTGAATTAGGTGAATACAGGGAGAGAAGTTATTCAGGGCACTGTGATCGTTAACTGATGTACTGAAGTCCATGGTGGAACAGGATATACGACTCAGTGCAATCAGGCTTTTCAACACCTGAAAAAAACGCTGTATTATTAATAATAAATATAATAATATAATTAATAATAAATATAATAATAATAAATAATAAAAATCATGTGAGATGTTTTACTGCTGTGAAAGAATTCTCCACGTGTTTACTAACAGATCGTCTAAATAAGGCTTTTAAACTATTAAGCGTGAAACACTAAAAAATGCTAACATTTCTTACAATTAAAAAGGCATAAAAGTATGTCCAACCTAAGCCCAAACTTACTCTGTTGAGAAGCCCAACTGCCATGATAATCTTTACCTTTTGATTTTGTCCTACAAAGTTTGAAGAACAAGACTAAAATACTCCAAACCGCTATGTAAGTTATCAAGACTGTTATCGGTGGGAATGGATCAACTAAGTGCACTACAAGAATGGTAAATTAGGTGCATTTTATTACTTTTAGATGTCTTCATTGAGAGTTGTTACAGCTTTAATATAGAGGAAGAAACAGAGGGGTTTTTTTAGTCCAACAGCTGCACCAGTTTATAAAAAGGAGACTGACCAGCCCTTTAAGCAGTGGTCATGTTGGTGTAGCTCCACAATAGACAGAGCTCTAGCTCATCATTAATGACATCTCAAGTTTTCTGTTGTTTCTATAGCCCCATCAAATCAATCACTTCTTCAGAAAAAGGCGGCATACCTTACTTTTGCAAAACTAGTCTGATAACTTTTAAATAATTCCAGCAGCAATAAAACAAACAGCAACGAGAACTCTTGCCAGCAATAGGAGGGAAAAATAACATCCCTGAAGTATAGCTTGAGATTTAAAATTTTATTAAGAGAGCTAGAGCCACAGAGGTTTTGCCTGAAATTTGGATCAGGGGAAGTTTCTTCCTGTATTGAGGATACAGTGAAAACGCATACTTCATCCCTTCCCCTCGAGAAGAGATTTCTGTCAGGACTGTCTGCAAGACACAGCAAAAATGAGGGTATGTCAAGGACCTGATTACGGTTCCATTATCCTCAGAGTGTGTCTGCATCAGCCTGAGCCGCAGTGCTGTTGAAAACAGGCTGTGTTTTCTCCTGGCTGGCTGTAGTCCCCGAGGGAACATCCATCAGCCAGGCAGAAGTGACTCACGCAACGCCCCAGCCCTCACACTTGATACAGTCAAGCTCGGGGATGACTCGTGAAAGAACTGCCACAGCCATCCTGAAACTGAGCAAATGCTGCCTCCCTGGAGTGTTCCCCCTGTGCCCACTGCCTGGCTTTGGCTTTTGTTGTGCAGCGAATGTGAAAAAAACAAACCCAAACCTCTCCAAGTCTTTGGCTCTGCGAGATTTTAAACTGCATCATTACAAAGAGAGTTAATGGAATTAGCTAAATCACATCTTGGTTTAAGAACGCCTCAGAAATAAAATCTGGAAGAGTGCACTGGATCAGAGGTGCTCAAGGCAAGCAATTTAGCAGGAGCAGCTGAACTCCTATGTTCACAAGTAACTACAAATTAATTGAGCTGCTTCCGTAAAGATACATTAAGGGTTTAGTTGCTGAAGAAGTGTTTTTAAGACTGTTGCACAAGCCAGCCATTTAAAGTGCTACTATTTGAACTGATGAACACATCAGCTCAGCTGGAAAACATATCAACTTGGAAATGTGTTTGAAGTGTGTATTGCATTAACACACAAACTTGATTTAAATGAAGAAGCTCTTAATGGATTTTAAAACCGGTACTTAAACTCTGCAAATTGCTCCGTCTAAACTGCTATGATAAAAATGGCCAAAATAAATGTTCTAGGAATGGTAACCATTGGTTTCTGTTCTATGCTAAATTTTAGCCTACATGGCTCATGAATGAACAAGTGTTAAAATAAGATCTGAGAAAGCACTTTATTTGGGAAGAAAAACATTTAAAAGGACTGAAAAGTCAAATTTTTATATTTGTCTTTGGTCTATCCGTTAATAAACCCAAGTAGAGTCTTAGCTTCATTTGAGCCTTGATGAGGTGCTCTTAGTGGAGAGATAAAGTCGAATCAGTAATTTAGTCAGGAGCACTTCTACCCCCCACCCCACCTCCAGTTGGTGGGAAGATTGATATAGTCTGACCATATACAACACCATAACTGTGCTAAAAGTGTCATATTTTATTTTCTTAGAATTTGCATCTAGTGAAAACTGGACGTATCCGTTCGCCCCTCTATCCCCCCAGGATAAGGAGCGTAAGGATCACACAACTGATACAAGCTGAGAAACTGCTCTATCTCAAGCCTGCTTACCTAGTTGAGTAGGTTCTATATATTTCTCTATATTGTGATCTGTAAATTTTTTGTAACAATGTGTTGTAAACGCATGAAAATCTTGTGTTTATGTGTAGGGTTCTCAGGACATGACCTTGTACAAGGAAACCTTCATGCATCAGAGGAGCTCAAGAATTGCCAGGCTGATCCGGCTCAGTTATGCTGCCACCTGGCGGCTGCACGGCGGCACCGCCGCCCCGTGTCAAACATGGGGGCTTGGGCCGCGTTTTCTAAATCCTGGCTTAAGAATTCGCAGTTCAGCTCTTGAGTCGAGGACAGTCAGATGTTTGAAAGGGTGTGGTTTCCTCTTCAAATAAATTTTAAAAAAAATTACAAAAACATTTTGTAAGTTTTCAGCAGATTTATACAGGGTTGTAAAGCTTTAGAACAGAAGGGTTAGCGGAGAACGCATGTTTGAATAGACATACAGCATTTATGCACAATTCAGAGCAAGAGGGACACAGAAGCACTAAAAGCTGAATAAGAATTATTGATAAATGTTATAAATGTCTACAAGAGCACGGAGGACCTTATCAGGAAAAGGTACACTGGAACTTTATTTCAATCAACCATTTGCTTGCAAGACCACAGAAACATGAGTGATCTGCTTTTGGTTCACGTTGCCCAACCAGGTAGTACTTTTTTATTAAAGTACCTTCTAGCAGTAACTTCAAATACTCACTCGGAGTTCACCAAACTGAAAAGCAAAAGCCTCTTCAGGCTCTCTTCTTCAAAAAAGATGTTAGGCACCAGCGCCTGCGGTAGCATTGCTGTACGTGTTCAGCTCAAAACGAAGCCGGCTGGCAGCCAAGACTCCCTGATCCTGCCCCAGGCCGTGAGGACACGTTCGCTCTGGCTCGCTGCTGGGGTTTCACTCCTTCCTGCTGGGCTCAGAGAACTCCCTGTGTACACACAGCAGTAAATGGCACAGCTGGCCAGGAGGTGCCACTGGCCTGGACTACGGTCACATCTGCAGGGCAGCACAATACAGGGGCATGGTGGTTGTGTTGTTCTTGCTTGGTTTTGATTTTTTTTGGTGATTTTTTTTCTTTAATAAGGATTTCTCATCTGAAATACAGTGGGCTTCAGAGGTCAAGATGAAAGACCGAGGACAGAGCTATAAGGTGGAATAGTTCACAGAGTTGCACCAGAAATACCATTCTGTATCTCAATTTGCTACTGGAGTTACAACAGAAAATTCTTTATAGTGAATGTAATATGAATCCAAGCCAAACACTCAACTAATTTCAATAAGTTGTTACATACAGACCAATAAATTATCCTGAAGTCACAATGTCTTTGATGTCATTATAATGTACATTAAATGGGGATTTTAAATTTCAGATAAAAGTTATTTCTTTAGCAAACTTGTTTACTGTGTCAATTTTAAATTAGGTCTTGAGGGATTTCAAGGATATCCAGTATTGGTTGGCAGGTTTGAAGATTATTCTTGAAAAGCTGTGCACGAACTATGCATATTTTTCAAATAATTAATTGATAAAAAGCTCTATGTTTGTAAAGCTTGGCATCTGGAGATTAGGTTCATTTTTCTTACCAGAAGCAAGCCAGCACACTGCACAAGAAATGAAGAATGTTGATAATGATATTATTTCAATTTTAAAATAATTATACCCTCCCCAACCCTTAACTTCGTATAGCCTTGAGAAAATCCAAACCCAGAGCACAGAATATAGCAGTTAGTATATTGTTTTCTTTCTATGCAGTTAATCTACATCCTTTTAAATCTACAGGTTTTGGGTCCTCCCCGCAAAAGGTGGGCAAGGTATGACCTGAAAAAGGAAAACAATGCAGACTCAGTCTTTATGAAACACTTTAGGGTGTGTTTGTTAAATGTCATGGATTTTGTAGCTCATGAGGATCACTTCACTGTTGAATAACCTATTGAGAGAAAAGTGGAACAGAAGCCTTAGAAAAAGCTGCAAAATTCACTGTGGAAAGTTTAAGCACTACCACAAACAACCCTAAAACAAAACCAAACAAGCCTCCCGTCCCTCCTCCCAAACTCCAAACAAAACCAAAAGAAAAACAAAAACACCCCCCCCCCGTCCCCAAAATACAGAAGGGGAAAGGAAAAAGCAGCAGCACCGTTTCCAACAGTGATAATACTTTTGTACAAGATGAAGCAAGATGGGTTTGTCAAGTGAAAAAGGATATTGAAATTTTAATATATTAAAGGCATTTATGATTATTAATTTTATTTTCATAGCAGGTTCCCAGGATCTAGCTGAAACAGAATAAATTTGGTCCACCTTCAAGAGCTGGATGTCTTTAAAAATAATTAACACTTTCCAGTGGGCAAAACTTTAATAACAACACCATAAAACAGTTATACAAAAATCATGTACATATTTTGACAGTTCTAAATAATACATACATATATATACTTTATTTTACTTTGTGGAAAAGTAACTTTTGACAGTGTTAGATTATGACTGGCTGTAGCTGAAACAAACAAACAAAGAAATGTTTCTCCAAGCGGGCAGTCAGAAGCCAGACAGTTCATCAGATTTGTACCAAGGAACGTATTGTATGGCTAAGCCAGTAAAGCTGTTCCAGAGATGATGATTGGAAAGTACACCTGATGTATGGCCCTGTATGGTACTGCTTTGACCAGGAGGAACATGGAAGTGTAGGGCAGAAGAAACCTGTTTTTTCTTTCAGGGTGGTGGAAATCAAGCTACAAAACATGAGCCAAAAGCTGCAAAGTACTTGTGCCTGGAATATTTCATTGCATGTTGTGGCTGCTGGAACCATAAGTTTAACAGGAAGAATTTAAAAACCAACTGGAAAACAACACCTCTTGCAATCCAACAGCATACTATATTATCATTGACCAGATTACAAAATTCGAAAGAGCTAAATACTTGGGAGTTTGGAAAGGGGCTGGGGAAGGGGACAAGGAAGATGAAGGGGAAGGAAAACACATTTAAAAAAAAAAAAAAAACAAAACCCAAAACATTATAGCTCCAAATGAATCTTACAATCTCAAAAAACCCAGACATTTCAATGACAATTGAAGTACCTGTTTGCCTTGGCTTAGAAACGCCACTGAGATATTTCAGATGACAGTGGTTAAAAAGTGACAGCAGCCTTCAGCTTTGAATTACAATAATTTTTTTATTAAGAAAAAAGTGAAATACTCCAGGATTAAGATGCTATTAAAATACAACCACAAGGGTCAATAAAATCAAGTAATTTCTTTATGTAGGTGTAAAGAGAGGCTCTTTTAAGTATGTGAGTGAACAGGTAGATGTACTTCCACAACACAGGAGTCCTTCCAGTTGCTTAACTGTACCAACCAACTGCTGATACGGCAGAAATTCTGTTTTACAGGATAGGTCTCAGTTTTGTACCAGAATATCTACAGGTATTCCTCTCTCTACTTCTTCTGGAGTTTAAGAGATAACAGGTTTGAGGGGTTTTTTTGATTGTTGTTTTGCTTTGTTTTTAATTTTTGGGCATATGATAGTTAATGAACACACATGAGAGTACACACAAGAGAAGTGTATAGATAGTTCAGTTTTAAAAGGCATGTTTTTCCTGGTTTTCATACAATCAACATTCTTTTCTGAAGTCTTGCTTCTCCTGCCCCATGTTACATTCTCCAATATGATTTGCTATTCAGCTGTACAGACTTCAAACACCGATCCATAGTTGAACATTAAGGAAGTTCCTGAGTCAGGTTTATTCATCATTATCTGTAAAAGGCAGAAGAGGGGGAGAGACAGAGTGAAAAGGAGAGACATGCATGCAAATGAAGCTGGGGTTACAAAAACTAGAAACCACAATTTTGTAAGCAATAATACAAGAATTAGCACTAATTCACCAGTGAGGTGACTGTTATCAAAACTGCCTTGAAAGCACTATGCATACAAATACTGAACAACACGTCATCTTCACTGGATGAGTGAAGTTCAGAGAGTTTCATCCCAAGTAGCCTGCTTCAGTTAGAACAGTCCTCTTAGGAAACAGCTTACCATTTGTATGCCAACAGCAAATTGTCATTTAAGCCTTTTACTACTAGTTTTAAAACATCCTTAAGGCAAAGTGGTAAGGAAAAGAACCTGGTAACACTATCATTACCATTTTCTTCTTGTTCTACATTGCCAGTCCTTTGGACACTTGAAAAATGCACTAATGCAATGTATCTTTCAAATTCTGTCATTAAATCAACACATTGTGGTTGAAAATGTGTTTTTCAGGCACTTTTCTGTCATACTTCTATAATACAGTATGAAAACAACCTGGTACTGGTTGTTCTTATTGAGTGGTTCTATATCAGTAGCAAAGACAAACTGGAAAAATGTAATCTGTATTAGAATGTTTTGGTAAATTATGATGTTTTTAAAACTAGTTTTAAGACTTCTTTCCCCCAAGCATTCATATATTAAAAAACATAGAAAGCCATAATGTTATTTGACCCTTTATTCACTGCTATTGCAATGTATTTGTAAAAGAATTCAAAAGATGCAGAAAACAGACATTGGTTAACATTTATTAATGTATTTCAATTTTAAAAAATATTCTAAATAGTGATTCACTGCACACAGTTCTAAAGCCAATATGTAATGCCTTCTGATTTCTGTAAAAATAATTGAGACTTTAGATTTATTTTTTTTCCTCTCCAGTAAAGACTTTAATCATAAGAAAGCTAGAATTACACAACTGCGGTTATATTTTTGACATGAGATAAGAAAAAAACAAAGCCACTTCCCCTCAACAGTGGTTTGTGTGGTGTTTCACAGAGTGATTCAGAGACCTAGGAACTATCCATCTGCCTAGTAACCTGTGCTAAGCTTGGCAGGGCTCCAAAGCAAGAGAAATTCTCTTTGTGTATTACTGAGACACCTGAAAACTAAGATGGATCTTGCTGCCATATCAAGTTCTTGTGAAAAATGACAATTATGAAGAGCCACACGAAATTTTTTTCAGAAAAGTAGTGATGCTGCAACCCATTAGAGTTTTGTAAAGAACAATATTAATTTAGATTAAAAAAAAAATCATTAATTCTTAAGACAAAATTGCCTTTAATTCTGAAAGTTTTATTCTAGATTTCCATATTTCCAATCTGCGTAACTGTTTGACAGAATCTAAATAATTATACTACACCTTTCATAAGGCATCTATTGTTACAGCTGACTGTATGTGTACATACTGTTACATCCGAGTGGTCAGCATCCCTAATCAAAGTTTGTCACTTACTTTGTAGGAATAAACACACCCTTTGTGAAAATATTATTTTTATCAATGTAGCAAATCAATATAACAAAGCACAGATGTTTTAGCAGTATATTAGAACCTATTGTATATAACTAAGAAAGAACTAAGACAAGCCTTAATTGCCAGGACACAGTGAGATCACCTTCTTGGTAGGCTCCGTCTGCCATCACTAGGTGAAGTATTTTGGCATACAGGTGTTTGTGCTCGTTTCCAAGAATAGTTTGAACTATGGTGGAACAAATATCGATATTTTCATCTTCATCTTCATGTATAGCCTGGGAGAAAGGACAATCCATGTAGCCAAAATTAAAACTGGTGTAGAATGAAATAGTTCAAATTTATTAAATGCAATTCATGGTTAAACCTGAAGATTTCCTCTTTAAATCCACTGGTATGGCATTTTCTGTGTATTTTAGTGTGTTGAAACAGAATAAAAGACTAAAGAAATAAGCACTGATTCTAGTCACAAAATGCAATTAGGTACTGGCACAGTAAACAGCCCTAGGTACATTTATCTTGTTTCTTAAAATATTTTCCACTTAAGGTTATTCCACAAACCTTTATTTTCTCATAAACTTCAATGAATTTATCAAAGCCTATTTCCTGCTCCAGGTTATATCTCAGCTCTTCCAAATGGCTGAAGATACTATCACATTCTTCACATTCACTGGCAATCTCACCATCACTATTATCTATAAAGAAAGAAAACAACAGTAAAAACCCCTCAGAGTTTTCCTACATTCTTAATGTTGTTTCTATGTCCCTGAACTTGATATTCACACAGACCTCTAAATGTAACGAAAGCAAGTAAGCTCAGGAGCAGTAGATGATGTTGACAGATGTTCTGAACAACCTGCAAGGAAACAGGAACAGTCCCTTTCTTAACAGCAAATAAATTCTGAATCCCAAATGGGAAGCAGCTAGCTATCTCCTCTAAAAGCCCCCTCTGAGAGCTAGCCATAAGGGCATTCATACTGAAAGAAAACCCTGTATAGTCTTAAAGCAGGCTTTGATTTATCAAAGCAATGTTAGTAGCTCAAGTTCCGTATAACCATTTCACATATTCCTGAGGAGGAACGTTAGTAATGCAGGGTTCAGTGGCTGTCCCACTCCAGGGAAAAGAGCTTTACCTTTATGAAGCAGCTGTCTTCTATCCGAAAATAAGGGCATGTCTACTAAGAATCAATTATCTAACTTCTGCACTGAGATGCACCTTGTTTATGGAGCAAGTCTGGAAGGCTCAGTGCTAATTTAGCTACAAAGTTCTTCATTCTTCTATGAATTCATCTCTTTTGTGCAGTGAATTTTTTCAACTTGTTTAAAACTTTCTTCAATAAAGCAAGATTACACAAAAGCTATGGTTTAGATTAGCTACTGATTGTATACGTTTTTTCCTACCTATCTTTCTAAAAGCACTTCATTTTACTACAGTAGTAAAATACATATGTTTCAACCAGAATTTAAAAAGCAGGACTGAGGCTTCAGGACACCACTGTGTGTAGCTAATGCAAAAGCTAAAAGCAATAATAAATTTTCTCTGTCTCATTTTTAGTTTGACTGCATTAATAGCTATTTTGGACTAAGGACAAGGTTGATAACTTCATGTTCATTTTGACGGCTTGTTAAATTACTAAATTGTAATATAAGCTGGATCCCAGATACTCCACTCACATCAATTGCTATTTCTTTTTCACCCTTACATTGCAGTCATGAATTATTCAAAACATATGATGTGCAGAGAGTCTTTCATCTTCCTTGAAAACAAATTTTAGGCAACTAAAGAAAAAGTGACTTATAATCACTGCTGAATAAATAGCCAGCATTTAATTTGCAACATTCAATGTTGATTAGATGTTGACCTTAACATTCAGGAAGTCTATGTATTATCTGACTTTTTTAAACTTCTGTACAAAAACTATTAATTAGAGCTTTATTTCATTGTAAGTATACAATGAAAAAACATTCTTCTGTGTTCAAATTGTTAACATGAATAACTAACTTGTAAAACATATAACATAAATTATACCTGACTGCCATTCTTCATTAAGTGCACTTTCACTGCTGGGGTTATTGTCATCTCCTTCATCCGGCTCTGTACCATTTGTGATGCATTCGATGACATTTGCCTTTAAAGTAGACTCCTCCTCTTCACTGAATTCCTCACTAGGCTGCTCCCTAAGCAGTTGTTCCATTGAGGCCTGGAGCTCCTGCAGATCCGTATCTGCCTCCCCAAACATACTAAAAGAAAGTGATATAGAGGCTACATAATCAATACCTTACAAAACAAACCCTGTCAGAAGAGCCAATTTCTTTTGTTAAGCCAACAAACTGGAAAGTCAATGTAAGTGGAGGAAAAGAAGAGACAAATATTTGTGTCCTCAGTCCAATGTGATTACAGCACTCATACCACTATATTGTGCAAGACACAGGGAACAAAGATGAGCTAAATGGATATCGGACTGTTTTGCAGAAAGATGATGATAGGTCCTCTATTCAACTTTATTAGTAAGACAATTAGAAAATCTTTCTATTAGTGCAGTATTATAGACCCCAGAATCCCAATTAGTGTGAAATAGTTGCTGAAACTCAAGGAGTCAATGGTAAGCTTCTCCTTTTCTATCTTACCCTTCTAAGAGATCGTAGACTGAGAGAGATCTGTGAAGAGTTCTCTTTTACACAGCTCAAATAAGTGATGCCCAGAGATGAAGAAAGGTAAAGACCAGGTAGTGACCAACCTGAATTGGCATGGCACAACCAATGGGTAAGGAAAGGGAAGGCAACCTGCACAGATTTATTTTTTCAAGAATAGAACAGGAAGAATTTTAATTCATTCCACAGGGGAGCACTTGCTTGTTCAAAATAGAATACAACCAATAAGGCAAAAGCATCAAGAGGGGTGAGTAGAAGTAACAGAGTAGGATCTGAGTCATTTTTCAGGGCACTTCCTACATACATGTGGGACAATCATTTAAAAACAAAACCAAAAATGTCCATTAGGAAGACAGATTATTTTAGTAAATGGCAACAGAAATTGGTAGTAGGGGCCAACAGTACAAATACATATCTTGAAAATTAAGGTGAGGGAAGAAGGGAAGATTCTAAGTAATGGAGCAGAGAAAAATTTTATGTGTTTCTTTTTAAAACGGGGAGACGAGCTGGCATAGGAATACAAAAGAGGATTATATAGCCAAACCAGGACAGAAGTGATTTCTGTAGTAACATTCTAGATACAGAGGTATGAGTTAAGCTCATTGTTAATCAAGGCGAGGGGAAAATATATTTAAGTATTTAGTCCTAAAACAGCATGAAACCAGTTGACTTTCTTAAGCCCACGAACAGAAAAAGCTGAATATTCTCGTAAGTGTTATTTAAGATGCAATCTGATTTAAAAAAATAGGCATGGTTTGGATACAAAGACATAAAAAGCTCCAGTTATAGCAACAGGAAATATAAAGATATTGTTCAATGGGACTTAAAACAAATTAAAAAAAAAAAATCAGGATGAGAAAAAAAGGACAATTAATAGCTTGGTTTTCAAGTCCCTGGATTTGAACCAACATATTTATATATTACAAGGAAATGCTGGAAACTAGAATCCATATAAAAATGTGTCTGACGCAAAACTAGATCACACTCTCATCAGAATAGATACATCAGATAATTTTATCCCTGCAGACTATCCAGGCTGCAGGGAACATTCAAGAGCCAGGGTCAGATTTTTAAGCCCCTGGAAGAATTTGAGGGACTTGAAGGACATCCCAGTACAACAGTAGAGGAGACAGATGAGCGACATTCCCAGAAAACACTAAGAAAAGAAATAGTCAAGAAATCTTTATTTCTAGAAGAGTTGTAGCCATCAGCTTTGATCTGCTTCAGCAGAATGCAAGGTGCAGAAGCCAGAATAGCATCTTGGATGGGACTTGGAAAGTAATTTCAGACAGGTGCTATAAGCGGTACATCCCATTAGCTTCTCTGGAAGAATACTCAAAGTATGGAGATTCAATACAGTATTTTTAAAATTTGGGTAAAAACCTTATGCTAGTATACCATGTATAATTGTTAGCATCTAACCAAAAATATTATTGATCTAAGATGCCTGTTGAAATACTCAATAAACCTGATATACTTACGTATCCTCAGAATCAGAGGGTCCTTCTTTGGCTTGCTCATCTTCTGTATCATCTATTTCAAGATTATGTTGATGCTGCACATCTGCTACACTGGGAACATCAACTAAAGTTCTGCACAGTTTGTAAAGATCCGGAAGAGAACATGTTCTCAACATCTGCAAAGGTAAGAGAAAGTCTGTTTGCTAACACTGCTAAAGGCAGTCTGAGGTTATAAAATACTTCAAAATGAGATTTTTTTTTTTTGTCCTTTCTCATTTGAGGGTCAATTTCAAAATAATTATGTGTCCAGCACAGATAGGCTGATTGTTGAAAATTTGACATCTCAAATTTTGCCTCTCAGCTAAAAGGAAAGCATTCCTTCTGCCTTTACTGTTACAGTGATTGAAAAGCCTTAAGAATGTCAACTGACATACAGATCCCCGTTTCTGCAGTTTTGTTTGTAACCGTAACAGCTATCTAAAGAAAAGGAACATTGCAGGAGATAAATTACATATATATATATATATATATAAAAATATATATATGCAATCGTTTGCAACGTATGTCTGTCAATCACTTTTAAGATGACACTTTTATTTCTCTAGGTTGGTCACTGAAAACAGTAACTTTTGTTTACAGCATACTTCAAGGCAGTTGCACAGTATTAGAAAGAAGTTAACTACAAGAAGTATTAGAAAGAAGTTCAAATTACAACTTTAATTTGTGGCAATGGAAATAAACCAACATGGAAACAAAATAACTATTTGCTCAGTGATCTACCAGATCACTTAAGAAGTCTAAGAACCCCCAAAATTTACTAAATATTCATCATAGTGTTAATAAAACAAGACCTAATATGCACTAAGAAGTTTTACCAATAAGCCTCTCCTTCCTTCAGCATAGCTCTGAATACATGCATGTTCAGTGTTTGCTCCTAATGAAACCCCCTCAATTTTAATGAAAAAACAGTTTGTACCAGCACAGCGTATTCAGATACACGCTCAAGTATCAAACCTCTGTCAGCACATGGCCAGAATATTACTGCCATCAAAGGAGTAACCACTCTTTTTGACCACTACTACCAAAGTAAAGGAACAATTAGAAGACTGACTTTACCCTGTCATTTTAGAGATTCCAGGTATTTCAAAAAATGCTTCTTTTCCTATTAACCTACTTCTGTTAGCATACAGAGCTGCATACAGACTGGACACTATGTCTGCCCTGCTCCCTGATAAAGGTTTTCTTAATTTCTGAGGAAGAGCTGCAGCAGAGGTATATTCGAAAAATTCCAGAAAATTACATTTGCAGGTACTGCAAAGCACTGAACTTACTCTTGTTACAATCAAATGAGGAAAAGGAATTTGTTGTTCTCTTTCATCAAGTCTACTGCAGCAGTAAGAACAACACATCTGTTGCTTTTCTTCACGTTCTCTGCTATTATGTAAAGCTCATCTAGTACTGCATTAACAATTCTGTGACAAACACAGCCAAAATACATGCCAAATAGGCAGTAACAATGGACATACTGAAGCGGTTCACAACGGTACACTGAAGAACTTAATTATAAAACATTAATTAATCTGTAAATCTGATAAGCGTACAAAGAATGTTCATCTGTCATCCAACTGCCAGATAACTTCCCTACTTTATGAAGCTGTTTAACAACAGACTAACTCTTGAGGAATCAAAATTAGAGTCATGAATCCATGATGATGATCAGAGGACTGGAGCACTTCTATGAAGCCAGGCTGAAAGATTTGGAGTTGTTCAGCTTGGAGAAGAGAAGGCTCCATGGAGACCTTACAGCAGCCTTCCAGAGCCTAAGGGGAGCCTAGAAAAAAGCTGGAGAGGGACTTCTTAGAAGGTCATGAAGTGATAAGACAAGAGGTAATGGCTTTAAACTGAAAAAGGCTAGATTTAGGTTGGATATAAGGAATAAATTCTTCACCATGAGGGTGGGGAGGCACTGGAACAGGCTGCCCAGAGAAGCAGCGAATGCCCCATCCCTGGAAGTGTTCAAGGCCAGGTTGACTGTGGCTTTGAGCAACCTGGTCTAGTGGAAACTGACTCTGCCCACAGCAGGGGGGGTGGAACTTGATGATCTTTAAGGTCTCTTCCAACCCAAACCATTCTATGATTTTATGATTTATGTGAATATACTGATCTGTGAAAACAGATGCAAGCTTGTCAAAAAGCCTTATTTTTCCAAAGATGCAAACAGCACTATTCCTGATATTATGCTTCCTAGCAATGCATAAACCAATAGATATTATTCAATATTCAATTATTCATCAAGTAATGCAACTCCATTTATGCACTCTCAAAAACAGGCTGGGAGTCAAAAGAAGAAATATTCTTCCTTATCTGGCATTTCACCACCTAGGAAATCACTACATATTGACTGAGTGCAACGCAGGTGTGCAAGCTTCCACAGATCCCTTGTCATCACTGTTTCTTGAAAACTAGCTGTTCTCTTACGTACTCTGCACTTGAAAACCCAGGGAAGTATTTCACATCATTTTTAAAAGTCTGTTTCACCTATTAGTTCCATAACTATTCTTGAAGTATTTTAAATTCATATCAAAACCACATTCCACCACCCTGTGCTCATTTCACAGACTGTGAGCTGCCACTCAACCTTATGTAGCTGATGAGGAAACAACTTCAAGAAAGCAGTTAGTTCCATTGACCCTTTTTCAGTTTTCTGCTTCACAGCCTTTGCTAATCTGTTCAGTGTTTATGATGGCAAGGTAGCAATAAGTCTGAAAAACTGTACAAAAAAGGGAGAAAGCAGATATCGGAAGTCAGGAATTTCCTCTTGAACTTGCTCAGTTGTATCTCAGAAGTGGTGGCATTCCTGCATAAACACTTGGACATAAAATACCGAATGGTGAAACCAAAGACTCAATGCTGGATGAGTCCTGCTGATAGAACGAACACAGGACAGTCCTACTGCAGGGCAGACGTGGCAAGACAAACACAAACACCTGATGAAACAGTTACGCCATCTGTTCTGGCCTCATTCAGCCTCAATAAGAAAATAAGAATAATACTACTATAGAAAAACAAGTATTCTTTTTTAGTTTTTTAAACTTGCCTTTGGGTCATTCGCATCAAAAAGCCCTGTAGAAAGTCCAATCAACAATGAACTTTTGCCTTTATTTTTTGCTGGTGATATGGAACGTGAACGAGGTACAAAAGGCTCCTCCTGTGAAGACTGAGCTGACAGAGCCGGTGAGGCTGTTGGTACAGCTGTGGGCTGTATTACCCTCTGGAATAAGGGTTCAGGTTGCAGAGAGTCACTGGAACAAGTTTCTGATGTGGTGAAAGAAAGTCTGTTACAAATCTAAATAGATTAAAAACCCCAAGCTCTTAAGCAAAAGGCAACTGAAGTGAATAAAACTAACTCATTTCTGTTGTACAATTAAAAATAGAAATAATACAGAAAATAGATAGCACTGTAAAAGTATTAAATTTATTTGGATTATTTTAGTAAATACATTATACTGTGAAACTGGCGCATTTTAACTTTCTGAGAATATACAGCCCTCAGCTATAGCCTGTTCTGTTCTCATGCCTTCTAGTTTCTCGTTAACCAGTCCATGCCTGAAATTATGTTGTCATCTCTTTTCATCTGTTGCTTTTTACCTTATGCTAGATTTCTGCAAAGCTACCTCAACATAATTCACCCAAACACAGGAAAAACAAACCAAAACAGTTTGCTTAAGCCACTCATGGATAGATGCAAGAGTTTCACCGATGATACTTGACAGTATTGCCAATGTATTTTCTATTCTACTGCAAAATATGCAGACCTTCTGAAGTTACTTCAAAGACCTCCAAGAGCAAGCAATTTTTCTATGCAATGAAAACAAAATATAATAATTAGCAGCTGCCTAAAACATTTAAGCCAAGCTGCAGCTCAATATTAATTTGAGATGTCTATAAACAAAGCAAGAGTTTTATTAAGTAAAATAATCAGATTTCATAACATTTAAAACAGTTATTTTAAGAGGTCGTAACACTCAGAAACTTGACATTCACTTTCAAGTATCAGTGTGGGCCACTGCCCTGTTTATCTACACATACTCTGGCTTTGTTGTTACATGTTTTCTTCCCAAGTGGCAAAAATAACATCCACAATTTCTCTTCCTAATCTATCAAAAATTCGCTTTTTAGAAGTATGAACTAAAAAAAGAAACTGAAACCAGAAAACCCGCTCTTCTGGGATTGGTGAAGAAGTGAGAAGGGATGGATCAAATACTCCATACTGCCAGCTACAATAAACAAAACAAGAGACTTCAACTGACCTTCTGGAGCTTCCTTTTGTGGCTGCACCTTGTCAGGCACTAGTTTCTGAGAAGCTGCCTCATTTCTTTTGTCATGTTGTGCCCTATTATAAAATACCATATCCAGGGGAAACACCATGTAAAAAGAGTCATTAGTCTACTGAAAAAGTCACCAAGTGCAGTAAAACTAAGACGGCAGACAAGCCATAAGCTTTAGCTAAGCTTAACATACTAGCTGATGTATCTAAATCCTATTCAGTTAAAGGCAGTTGTTTGAACAGGAAAGAGAAGGCTAAGAGGAAGAGAGTACTTACTTATCTTCTTTCTCTTTTACCCATACTTCATTAACAGTGATGGGAAATCCCTTACTCCGGTGCTTCTTATCTTCTTCTGTTTCTTCCAACACCTCTGTTTCCAAATCATCAAGCTCTAAAATTAAAGTCATACACCCCATTAAAAATTAATCCCAACCAACCAAAAAGACAAGAGAGACTACACATTTTAAGATTACGCTTAAATCCTTCAGCTTTAATAATTTTCTGCATTTTGTAGAAACAACTGAAGTTTTGTAACCCCAGAGCTAAAGGTTTGTTTCTGATACAAGAAAAGTATCTTAAAGCTCCAACGAACTACGTGTTCTAAAAACCTCAGTAGCATTCATTCCCCTAGACATTAGCAGAGTGCTGGTATCACATAGTGGAAAAGATTCCATCACAATTGATGGGGAGAAACAAACAGAAAACCCAACAACAACAAAATTGAAGCACTTTACAATTCCACTTGTATTCTAGAGAGTTTTCTATAAGCACACAAAAAAGGTTTCCAGAAATGTCCAAAACAGGCTAGTGAATCAAATTACAGCAGGAGGATACCTAACGTGGGCCTACCTAAAAGGCATTAATAAAATACTGCACGTTACTTACAGGAAGATATAAAAGCATAAAGGATCAGTAATTCCCTCATCAAATCGGAAGAGATTGTAATTAGAATTACTAATGAAATTACCTACCATTCAGCATAATAGATTCGCTTGGCACCTGGGTAGGTCCAGCTCTTTGAGATTCTTCTGGTATAGTCATGTCAGACTCTGTGACACCAACTGGTACTGAAGACTGAGCTCCAACAGGAGGAAAAGCTTTTTCTTCCTTCTCTTCTTTTACAATTAAGGACTGGTGACCTCCTTCAAGAAGTTCTGCAGTACCTAACACAAAAATTATTTTACTGTTTAAACAGTGCTTTGACACAGTTTGATAATAAACTACAATGTGACTACAAAGTAAGTTGAGAATTTTTGTTTCTTTAAAAGAAAACAGAATAGAAAAGTTTGCATGCTTTTATTATCACTATTATGAAGGGAAAAGCTAGAAATATTAAAACTTAAATTTTAGTTGCTACATTATAATGAGTACAAGTTTATACTTGGAATAAACATAAGTCCTTTGGTCCTTGGAAAGGATAAAAAGCAGGAGTAGACCAGAAAATAATATCCACTGATACAGTCAGTCACATGCTAACAAGAATGTTATAGGACTTATCTAATACACAAGTCAGTTGACAACATCCTTTTAAAAAAAGACTTGTTTCTATCAGTAAGAAAAGTCCAAGACTTCAACAAAATGAAGATACTTCCCTTTCAGCACATCCTCCTTAATTTCTTACCGCTTCACTGAGTTTGAAATATTCTGGTGTCTTCCAGTATCAGCTTGTGCTGACATTTAGAACTGAGGCAACACCCCACCCAGAAATGGAAAACAAGAGTGAGAGTAAAACATGCTTTTATGACTTCAAAATTGTTCTCGATAGACAAACCGGTAGTCTGACACCTCCTACACTTGCAGTGCAGATAATTAGCAGCTGTGCTTACCATTTATTACATCCAGTTCCTCGAGTAAGTCTGTTTGCAGCTGCAACTCTGCTTCTCCTAGGATCTTCAGGACGGAATCAGTAGGGCTTTTGCCCCAGACTTTCCTGTGGGGTTCACCAATATCTAACTTAATTACTTCTCCCAGAGTTTGACCTGTTGAGACACAAACACAATATAGAAACTTTCAGAAACTAGAAACTTTTATTCGCATTCTGTATAATAAACAAAGAAACAACCTCCACAAAACTAAAAACTACAAAGCCAGAACTCATGTCAGCTCACCCCAAGTCAGACAGCCTGAAAACTGTGCTTAAAAGTCTAGAGCTTTTCTTCAGCCAATTCCATTGAATAACAGGAGTTATCCAATGTCAGTTAATATCTGCAACTTAATAGCAGCAGGGGATCTTTCAGTAATTCAGGCACTCCGAAAGAAAACAGTATGAGAAATGTTTAAAACTGGCATGAGATGGTCTTAACGTTACCTGAAATGGGAAACTATGAAGTCTCTTGTCCTGCTACCCTTTTACATTTGTTTCTGTTATTTCTACCTCCAAGGAAAACAGAGGATACAAAGCAACAAAGAAAAACAGAGCAAAAGAAGTTTCTTGATCTTCTAACATTTCTGCTGTGTAAAATTACTATGCTACGAAGGAAGTCTGTCACATTCACAATGATTATTTATTTCTACAGTGAAACAGACCCTTAATAACACACACTGAAACCAAGAAAAAGGTCTGCCACCTGAAAGACCAGAGAAGGCAGACTGAAAATTTGAGAAGATAGGCTTGACGTAAAAAGGTAAAAAAACAACAACAGCAACAAAAAAAAACCCACCAAAAAAAAAAAACCAAACCAAACGAAGAAGGCCACAATAAAAGTAACAGATATAAATTGAGAAAACCCTCAGTTTTTAATGTCCTAATGATAACATAAGAGGATATAGAAGTTAAGTAAGAAACTTTCATCTACCTTAAATGCTTTTATTCTGTTAAATAAGTGCCTATTTAAAAGACACAAAGAAAGCTCAAAGAAAGTAGCCATGCATTTATTTAGGTAACTATTTGTTGAAATTAGGAAATTATTTGTTGAATCTCCTGTAGGCCATTTAATTACTCAGCCTGTGCCTTATTCCTTATCCAAAGGAATACACAACCATCTGTTTTTCAGAAGCAGATGACACACAACTGACAACAAAATGGTAATAATAAAGAATACTGGCTTTATAAAACCAGACACTACACATGGTAAACTAATTTAGTCATGTCATGGTGACAAAAGAAAAAAAAAAAAAGTACTTACGATCTGTTCCAGAGAGAGAATCTTCCATTGATAGCTGAGCTAAAGGAACTACCAACTCTGATGGCTCAGGTTCCCACTTTTTGCGATCTCCTAGAAGTGCATGGTCACCTTCTTGTTGTTCCTTACCATCTTCAGACCCAGCTGATTCAGAGATATTTTTACACTCCTTTTTTCCTTTCTCATCTTCTTGAGCTTTAAGATTTTGATTTAATCTTCTCAATATTTCTCGTTTATTCTGAAATAAGGGCCAACATGTATCACTTAAGTAGTACCTTTCTTAAAAGGAAAACTAAATCAAACAGAATATAATTTGACATACTTGAATTGCAAAATCTGCCTTTTTTATTTCCTCCTCAGCTTCCTGGATAGCCATTACATTTTCATCCTTTAAGTCCAAGAAGCATGAAATAAAATATAAAAGAATGTCAGAAACAGATAATATTGAAAATATTAATAGACATAACAGTGAAAAATCACATCTAAAACCTTTTCGTAGACAACTGCAGATAGACTGAGACAGAATGCATATTTCTGTTTTTATGGGACTTCCCAAAGACAGAATTTCAGAGGCAGCTTCAGTCTTTGAGCCATTCACTATCTGAAAGTGGTGAGCAAATGAATCAGACTCAGTTTAAGCAGACATGTGAAAGTTCAGAGCATGAAACACTTAGAGATAAAGCTACATATGACCTCTACAGCAAAACGTCATCAAATTCCAATGCTAGAAATGAGTAATTCTGCAAGAGAACAGAAAAGCGGCAGGGACAGAGTCAAGGAACACTCGTGAAGAAAAGCAGAAGCGAGAAGAGATGACTTTAGTGATATGTAAAACAGTCTAACTAAAAATTGAAGGCAAAAATGTAGAACTTATAATCCCTGTTTACAAGGCTTGTTTTCTGCAGTTGCTCTGTGTGCTAATTTGTAGTCAGGTATAGTCACCATCTTGCACTACTGCAAGACAAACTATCCACATGGAAAAAATATTCTAATGATTTAAGTATTTGCCAAAACATGATTTGTTTATTTCTCCAGCTATCAACTGACATCTTTCAGTGTATTTCATTTTACATACACTATTTAGCACTAAATATTCCTATGGTCATAGCCTTCAGTGTTGCATACAGCACACTACACTGAAATCTAGAAATAGCTCAGGTAAAACCACAAAAGTTATCATTCGAACTAATACACACTGTGTTAAAAACTCAAATAATACAAACATTCACTAGTATGCTCAGTTTCATAACTGTTACTTAAATCAAATGGTGGTACTTGAGGTAAATGTGTAAGCATTTACAATATCAGCATCCAATATAACAGAAAATAGAAATGAGGAAGCCTCTTATAATGTTTTAGACAACAAGAAGAGACAACATTATCAGATTCAAGTCTCTTAAAGTTTATATTCTGTGTTATATTCAGCACATACTTTCAAACCCACTGAAAACAAGAATATAAAATAATCTTATCATTCAAAATTTATTTTCTCTCACCAGGTTACAAATTCTCTAATTCTCCTCTTCACAAGGCTGATGAAATGCTGATATCTTCTTCATGACTGCCTTGATCAAAATTGAAATTGCAGCCTAAGGTTCATCATAAGCCATTTTGTTAAAAACTGACTGATTTTGAGTTTCAGTGTACAGATGTATTTCAACAACTTCCAAGTTTTGGTTTCTTTACACATTTTTTTCCTTTCCCTAGTCAGAAACAACTATCCTTAACAATTTTTCCCTACCAAATCTACACGTTCTTCTAAAGATTATTTTTTCAAATCAGTACTTTTTTTTCCATTGATTTTACCCTCTTAGCAGAAGTACCTACCACACCCACTTCCTTCAAAGCAGAAGTCATTGAGATGACTGGTGTACTGGGCTTCACTGGAAGTTGTGGCTTAGGAAGAGCTGCTCCAGGCTCTTGTAGACCATGCACAGGACTGTGTTCTGTAGCTCCCACATGAAAAGGCACATTAGGACTCTTCACCCCTTTCGCTATCAGCTGTTGAGATTCAATTAAAAAAAAAAAACAACTAAATTGACAAATTAACTTCAAGACTTTGCACATGAAACATAGTATTATCAAATAGGCTCATGTAAACCTTAGAAAAGGACAATAATGCCACACATTTCTATACAAAAGACAACCGCCAACTGTACATGGGAACTATTTGCAGTTTATCAGCTTCACAACATCCTGCTATTTGTAGTGATATGTATTACTAGTTGGACTTGTCACTCCACAGCATGCAGAAGCAAAAGAAGATTAAGTACACTTTGGTAAGTTACGGATCATTAATAAAATACTTAAGGTAATCCTAGTGATTCTTAAGTTTGATGTCCTTAAATTCCTGAACCAAATTCTTCATTTAAATATACCTAAGATTAGGTTTCTAATGAGGGAATTCTGACTGACAGATGCTCTCCTCAGTTTCAGAAGATAAACTAATTATCTAAGCTTGAAAAATGACACAATGAGATTTTAGCTATACAAAGATACGGCACTACATACTTCGTATGTAACAGATTTATTTTCTTACATGTTCTTCCCAGGCTCTTTTCTCTCTTTCATATGCTTCCTTTCTCTTTTGCTCTAACTGTTCTTTCAGAACTGCAGCTCGAGCATGTGCTTGGGCCTACAGTAAACAAACAAGCAAAAAAAGGCCAACTTAAAATCATGTAAAGCATTAGTACCTCATTCCATGGAATATTTTAGAACGAAACATTCTTGGATTACCTCATCTTCCTTCCTCTCACTTACTACTGTATAGACTATGACGGGAGGACTCCATTGACAGTATCACCACACAAGTATAACAGATCCTCTACGTTGAAAATAATGGCAACTCCTCAAAATTTAATTACAGCTCTTGATTTGCACAGTTATATTTTTACTGTACATAGTAATCTTAAACAGAGTAATGTAAAATTAGAATATCTACTTCAAATTAGTTTTGAAGCCAAACTGCATTATTCATAAAACATAACACATTCAGTTTAAGCTTTACATACTTACTCAACATAAACACAAAAAGCTTCAGTTGCTGTTTCACCCCTAGTTCGAAGGTTAGGCATAAGGTTAGCTTGGTTTTACATTGGCTCTTCGAATATGATAGGGAAAAAAAAGCAGAGAACTGAGTAATACTTGCTATATATCATATGGTAGAGACAGTTATTGACAAAAGAACACCACAGGGAATAAAGTTCCAATCAAATGCTGGATTTCTGCAGTCACATTTGCTTTAAATGTACTTTACCACAGGGGTACCTTGCCCACTTTCCAAGCCATACGTAGCCCACGTCAGCACACGTAAGGAGTCTTGCCTTCTTTTATTCTTATAACTAAAATAAAGCTGTTGCTATTTAAGGTACATCTTCCTTTCCCTTTCAGTTTTTAAGGGCTATCTTAGTTATACCAAATTGCCTAAAGAACTAAAGCTAACCTAGTGGAAAATCTCAGAGATAGTAAAAATCCTTGATTTGCTATGCTATGTCACAACACATTTGAAAATCACTGAGATAAATCAGTTGAACAGAGTTGCTACCTCAGTACAGTTAAAGTAAAAAACTCTTGTGGTGGATGTATGAACAAATTCTTGATAGCCAAATGAAATACAAGAAACTTTGTGAGATATGAAGCAAATCTCAAAACAGGAAGTTCCATCTGCTCTCTCCCCATAATTACCTTCTGCGCTTCTATCTTTTTGCGTTTCAGTTCTACTTCCTCACTTGATTCTTGTCCATCAGAACTGGCAGCATCATTCTGCAAAGCAAGAGTCCTCAAAGTATTATTATATCATTAATTCATGCATTGAAAAGCTGAGCAATCTAAGCGACTACTCAGACAATTTAGACTGACTATGACTAACATGAGTCATAATTTCACTAGATAACTCCTCACTAAAAAGTAATGTCTACTTGTCAGAACTTCGAGATTTCCATGTGGTTTTTGTTTATCTGTTTAGGTTTTTTTGTTTTGTTTTAAAAGACAGTAAGTTTTTACAACCCAGGAAAAAAGTTATGTGCCTACTGTTGCAAGGGAAGTGACCTAACGATGCTGGGCTCTCACCTGCCACCCCTCATCACTGTTGCATGCTCTGCAGGTAAGGTATAAGAAACAAGAATATATGTCTACCTCTGAAATCTCCATTTTCCATCTCTCTTCTTTCCATGGCCTCTGCATATTCCAATTTACAGAACAGACTGACAGAGTTACATGAAAAAGTTCTGTCAGGAGCCTTTTATTGTTCATGACCAACTTGTGCAGGCCTTTTATTTAAAATAAAATGTTTAGAAGGCTTCTTGCAGTGTAAGAGTATTACTAGAAATAATGTGGCAAAGCAAAAGCAAGAATTTTACGTAAATCTTTAAAGGAAATTTAAAAATTAAGTCATGCCCAACTTGGCTTCAGTCAGCTAACAGTAAAAAAAAGATGACTGGAAGGAACACTGAAGACAGAAAAACTTCAGGAAAATAATTTGGTATTTTTCATAGGCAAATGAATTAATACATATATTCATCTATTGTATATAAACTAGCATACTATGCAGTGGTGACAGAAAATTAACTCCATCTCAGCTGAAACCAGGACAATAAAAAATTGTTAATCAACATAAGGAAATAAATGTATCTACTTCAAGATTTGGTCTGAGATGGTGTTCCTCTAGAAGTGAACCTCCATGCTAAAGTTTGCATCCACAGATCATCAAGAAAAAAAACCTCTTAAACGTGGTCTCTGAATTCTGAATTAGTTTATGTCTACTTCTTGGAAATATACTAATCTATTCTCTGTTCCTTTGTAGGTGACATACCTTCTGGGACATCCAACACTACCCCAGGTAAGGTACAGTCACTGGGAAAGGAAGTGAGGTTCCTGACATGCCTCATAACCCATACAAAGAATTAATGTCATGGTCACAGCAACAGTAGTTTGGTTTGATTTCACCAGCACAAGCAGCCTTGGCTTCCAGAGAAAAGGTTTCTGATGAGTACCTTTACTTCTGCAGTTAACCATGCTGCAGGTAGAGTGTTGGTGCTTCTAACTTTGAGAGGAAGTTTGGCAGTTTCTCAGTGAAAGAACTGAAAGAAACAGTGCAGTACAGCAATGGCTCTGCACTGGTAACATTTTAGCATTGTCCTCAGCATTCTAAGGGTACTCAGGACACACAGTAAGATTTCGTGGGGCTGTGCATGGAGAGGATTAGTCCCACTGCAGCAGTTTTGAAGCTTGTCCAAAACAGCAAAAGAGACAGTCAGAAGTGAAGTTAGCACCAACTGCAATTAAGACTGCATGGGCTTATGGTGCATCAGCTTAACATTTTATGTGAGTCAGTTCTAGTGATCAACTTCACTGACCAGGCTCTACAGTAACTTCAGAGACTCACAAGACCTCGATTTTCCTGATGTTCCCTACAACAAACTTAGGAAAATGGCCCATGTTAGTCCCATGCCAGACTCAGCCATTAGCACATCTTATAAAGTTTGCACAGTCTTCTCAGGTGGAAACGTATATAACTTTTGCTCTGGATCATTCATTTTAGATTTAAAAGGGAATCCTCTTCAATGCACTAAAGAAATTTTGCACCCCAAGCAAGAGATTGAATTTGGCTCTTGTGTCTCACCTGTAAGATGCAATCAAGGCTAAAGAAAATAAAGAAAACTATTCAAAATAAGTAACTAATACAGAAAAAAAATAGAAAATATTTTATCGTTTAAAAAAAGCACAAAACCAACCACCACCAACAACAACCCCAAACCAACAAAACCCAAAACAAACACAAACAAACAAACCAAAAAACCACTACAGAAATGCAGAACTATGTTTAGGTGGGATGGTGGTCCAAAGCACATGAGTGGTACTGGGCATGCTCTTGCCTTACATATCCACTTGTTATATGTAAGATGCACAAAAGCACTAAACATGGGTGCTTAAAGAGGGGCAGGAACATTTCTCTAGTTTTAAATCACAAAGTACAATGTGAATATATAAGCAGGTAATGATTTGTGGAATCCTGAACACTCTCTTAAGATAAATGGACAGGAAGAGGAAGAACACACAGGAGTACAAGATCACACAGTAGGTTAATAAAAAGATAGAAGCAAACTCTGGACCATATTTACTACATGGACTGCCTCGCAAATGAAACTTTTTTAAACCAGTAAATGGGTTGCTTCCAAGGATGCCTTGGATTATTCAACAATAATAAGTGCTTGTTCTGAATCTACTTTATTAAAATACTCTTTTGGTTTTGTCGTATTATGAAAAAATTTTGAAAAGTGATGTTTAAAAAAAAAAAGTATTGATTAAATTGAGCTAGTACCAGGAATTTCTAACTGTAATACACACCTACAGAATGTATGAAAAGAATTGCTTCATATGTATTCTGTGTGAGCATTGTTGAAAAGTGAATTCAGGAGAAGTTCCTAAGTAAAAGCAAATAAATGCAGACATATCAGTGCTTGATGAGAAATTTATATGTCAAATTCAGATGTAATCTTATAGTGTTTTAAAAACAAGACAACATTAGTTCAGAGGCACTGAAGCGGCACCCCCAGCACTGAAACAAACAAACACACACATTTTGCATATTCTGGAAAAGGAGATGGAAGTACACTAAGTGTGGAACAGAATTAAATGTCAAAAAGATATGTCTCTATATAGAACTGCCTGTGAGAAAAGTCTTCCTACAGGGATAAAAGAATACATCCCACAGCCAACTTCCATAAATATTTAATATTTTTCAAACCAACCTTCTCTCCACGAAGTTTTGCTCTAATCTGTTGACGTTCATTAAAGTTTTGTAGTCGGATCTGTCTTAATCTAGCCAAATATTCCTAAGGCAAAGAAAGGAAATAAGCTTCAGTTATAAGGAAACCATCTCCAGTATTGTTAACTTAAAATACGTAAGATTCCACAAAAGAATAAGATGGGTGAGCCCCCTCGCCCCCACTATTGCTGTCACCATATTTGCATTTACTAATCTGCAGGAAAACCCTCACCTAATGAAAACAAAGAAAACTGCAATGTATGTGTCCCAGTATTAAGCTTTCATTACATTTTACATCACTGAAGGCTAGGAATCGTTACCTTTATCACAACAGGATTAAGATATAGAGAGTCATATCTATATGTATGCACATTCAAGAACCTCTCTGAAGAAGACTGATACAGACAATAATTTTGATGATTTAAAAAAACAACAACAACAAACCAAAACAACAACAACCACCAAAAAAACCCAACACACACCAAAAAACAACAAACACACCCAAACTCTTTATACAATAAATTATTTCCTAGGAATTTATAAAGTCCTTTTATTTTGTTACACAGATGGACCATGCAGGGAACTAGGCACACTCAAGGTCAGCGCTATTTGCGCGATGAGCAAAGTGGTAAACATGCGGCAAGCATACCTCTTCCTCCTTGTTTCTGGATTTCCTTCCTCTTGCAGAAATGGACCTGCCTCCATAGATATCTGCCACGTTTTGCAGTGTACCCTGTTTGCCATTTAATTGTATCAAATTTAAGGTGGCTGGGGCAGTAAAATGATCTGCTTTATCTAATAACTGTTCACTTACAAGAAACCAAATCCATCAATAACCTGCAGTTGTTCTGAAGTTAATTGATAACCCCTTTTCCCTTACACTAAACATATGACAGTAGTAACTAAAAATCCAGAGTAGCTAAAGAGAGAGACTACAGCTTTAACAATACAGTTGCCTACTCCCTGTAATTCTGATCTTCTCCTGCTATGTTAGAAAGCCTAAATTCTGATGGGCACGAGTTTTTCTACGCCTGGTTTATATACAAATTGTGGCACAGAGTTGGCATTTCTGCCATTGTTGAGCCAAGCCTGAAGTAAAAGTGGAACCTTAATATGTTCTTGGGTTAAGCTTTTCCACAATTATGACTTTTTAAAAATATACTACAAGTTACAAACTCAAAAAGCTAATAAAATACTGAGATATACATATTACATCTAATAAGCTATGTTAAATGCCTGGTACGTGTGCATTTATAGGATATAGACTTGGTTAGTGTGATTTACTCTGTGTGCCACCACCAAAAGGATTCAACATTTAAGGCAGTCTGATGCAAAACAATACAGAGATCATTTAACTCCAGGTTTCCTGCTTGGATTAATATCCAAATTATTTCAATTATTTTGTTCATGATATACCATAAGCCTCTGCTGAACAGGTTAAAAATATCTTGCTTTGTTAACTCAACATATGATATAGACAGTAAGCACACATGTGACAGTTACATGGACCTTCTGCCTTATAAAATACCAAGGCTTTAGAATTCTCAAGTGTGAGTGTAGAGAACCATCAGTAAGTAAATACCCCAGTTAAGTTCTTGATAGGGATGACTGAATCCAAATATTCTGGCTAAATACTCTCTCAGATGGAGGACAAAAAAAATCATCAAGAATTCAAGGAAAACAGCAAATTTCTGCACTTCCGTAGTTTAGTGACTGGGGGATCAGAAAACAAATTAAAGGAACAATCCTGTGGATGAGAAGTAGCATACATTCATAGAGACTCCAAAAATACTTGTTTCAGCTTAAGCATTAAGCCCTACAAAATGGAAAGGAATATTTTCATACTTACCTTTTCAGAAAACAACTGGGTTTATTTTTACCTTTTTTATGCCTGTTCCTGAGCTTTGCAGCAGCTAACTGACACTATTCAAGTCATGTCATTGTTCTTCATTCTAGCATTCAAGTTTGCTTAGGTATTTTCAAACTGCTGGAGATTTATACCTCTGTTCTTAAACAAGAAAGAAACTGGAAGCAAGATTTTTGAGAACTGATTTTCTTTCTGTAGATCATTAACTTTTACTCATCTGCCTACACGAAAGTTATCAAAGACCAGGACTCAAAGTTTTGCAAAGCCACACAACCGTAGTGAAGTAGCAAATTAGGTCAGCAGCTGTGTCAAAGAAGAGATGACTGAAAGGATCAGCTGAACTACTGAGTCAAACTTCAGACTGTCACTTGAAAATTAAACTTGACAGCAACTACATTTAACAGAAGCTGGGTAAATTAGTGTGAGTCATTTGACTTACAAGTATTTATATGACAAAGAGCTGCATATTAGTTGATGATTCCTACTGATTTTCATCATGGTCTGGACAATAGTCCCATCCCTATAAAAGAACTACAGCCAGCTAGTAAAATTATTTTCCTGAAGAAGTAGAAGGATGCTGCTGAGAACTTCTGCTGTCAATGGTAAATGATAGTACACGAATTTGGAACCTTGGCTTCAAGTTACAAGTCTTAAACACCTGGAAGTTACTTTCACAACTGTTCAGTAACTTCCCTGTTTTATTACGGCAGCCAGTTAAAACATTTGGGCTCAGTTGAATACATTGGATAAACCTGAGAAACATTAACCTGAATAGTTGGGTATCTTGCATTAATTGATCTCACACTTTTACATTAGTGACAAAAAAGTCAAGAACAAAATAGAAGCAGGTACTACTAAGGACTTGTCTAAGAAGAGGCAGTCTTAACTAGAATTCTCACTTTTTTCAAAACTATTTACTGGTCTTGGAGGTTTTAAAAAACAGAACCATAGTTTTAAAGTGGAAGATTTATGGTTTAAAACATATATACTAATGTAAGGATACTTCGCCATCAAAGCAGTGAGTCAAAGTATCTAATAATTGCTGACTGAACTGTAAGTGAAATAATCCCTGAAACAAAGACCTGGCTGTACATCATGATCTGATATTCAGCTATAACTCAGGTGATGCTTCTGTAAATCTGCAGTTGGTTTTGTCTTATTGCAATGCCAGCACGGTCAGTTTAATTTCAGCACCTGACAGTGATTTTGTGACTTAGTTGTATACGAATAGCGTGGAGAAGCACTCAAAAAGCAAAACCCTCCACATCATGAATATACATAGTTCAACACACAAAGTCCTAGAGCAAATGAGTCATTTCAAAGATACCTTTACTGCAAAACAAACTTCCTAAAGGAATACTGAATTTAGAACTGCAACACAAAGAACATATTGTGACACTATCCACTAGTTAATCTCTAAAGAGTAAAGGGTTTTCAAATATCAACCTTGACAGAGATAGATGTCTTTACAATACCTTCTCAATAAGCAGAACGTGTTTTTGTAAAACACAATACTGTATCTGATCATTAGCTGTATCAGTTTAACCAAACTTCATTTTAGTTGCAAGCTACTGAATAATACACACAGTTTAATTTTAACCAAACCTTTAAAGCTATGAACAGGGAAAAATGTAAATGAATGTTCCAAAATTCACAGTATCAAGTTCGACACATGCAAAAAAAAATATACTTTCCTTCGTTAATAAATTTATAGTCATAAGAAATGTATTGCAGAATTCTGTTAGATTTTAATAAAACCAAGAACAGAATGCAAAAAACTTACCTCCCCCCCTTTTTTTTTAATACTTAAGGAAAATATTTAGCCAGCATTTCATGGTAATGATGCTACTTCAAAGATTCATAAAGCACAATGAAACAGTAATATACATAGGAAGACCATATTCCATACCATGTGTCCCTCAGCTCGAGCTTTGTTTTCCATGGCTTCTCTCTTTCGTTGCCAGAATTCTTCCACTTGCTTTGCTCTATCTGCAGCTATCCATCCTTTTTGCCTGAGTAATTGCAACACATCGCAAGATGAAAGTCTCCAAAATACGACACTCAAAAAATTGCTACTGCATTTATTCTATTATAACTAGGACACATACAAAAAAAGATGCTTTATAGAGATAAAGCATCTTCAAAATATGCCTTACATCAACCAAAATACACATGAGACTTCCATAAAATAGAGGAAAATAGGCTCAACTAAGCTAAAAGAACAATTTAAAAAAAACCCAGACCAAACCACCACGTCGTCCTTCCAGATCCTGGTCATCAAAACAAAAATTAATGTCAAAACACAATCTTAGTGCGTTTATTTCTGAAAATGTCTCAGCTGGTTAAAAGAGTCCTCTTTTTCACAAATGATAAAAATAATGAAACATTTCCCTTCAGAGATGAGCAAGAACTCATCACGTGAGCCACTCAGGAAGGTCAATACTGCAGCAGTCTTTCAAGACTGACCTACGTCTGGAGTAATAGCTTCTACCACTTAGATAATTAGTATTCTCAGTGTTCCGGCAACAACTTTTGGTGGGATTATTTTCATTTTTAAAGTGATTGTGAAAGAATTTTCCTACCTTAGAATTAGCCAGAGCAAGATGTTTTTTTCCACATTGTCCACCCCAGATCAGGGACCTGCTTGGGTAGACAAGGCAGCTGTGTTCAAGTTACCCCAACGGAGCATCTGGCAAGCCTCCTAGCATATATACATGATCACTGGCCTCAAGTTGTGCCACGGAAGGTTCAGATTGGATATTAGGAAAACCTTCTTCACAGAAAGGGTTTTGAAGCACTGGAGCAGGCTGCCCAGGGAAGTGCCTTAGTCACCATCCCTGGAGGTGTTTAAAAGATGTGTAGATGAGACTCCTAGGGACATGGTTTAGTGCCAGAGTTAGGTTATGGTTGGACTCTATGATCTAGAGAGTCTCTTCCAACCTAAAAATTCTTCGATTCTACAATTTAGTAGAGGAACCAGTTTCTTTCAAATTGGTTAAAAGTGGACTCAGAGGAAGATTTCTATAAAAAACAAACAAACAACAAAACCACAAACAAAAACAAAAACCACACAACACCCAACTGAGAAATAGTGTAAGGCTGTCTAACAAATGGCAGAATGATGAGGTAATCCCCTTGCCAAAGTTCCCCTACCCTCATTTGACTGAGGAGTATTGGGGCTCCAGCAACAGAAATTGGAATAAGCTGATAGCAATAACCCATCAGCCTGAGACAGTTATAGAAAGAACCATTTTCCAATACAGGCACTATCGCTAGTAATTAATAAATGAATTAGCACACTTAGTTAAACATCCTTGCAACTAGTTTTTTTCTCTTCCTTCGCCTCCCCCCCAAGCAACAAGAAAATGAAATATTTCTATATGCTACAACTCACTAAGAGGACAACAGAGATAAAACTACCTTGATACAATAAAACAAACACTGTAGCTGACACCAAACAACTGATAATCTTTGTATACATATATTTGACTCACTAGAAGATTTTTACTGTAACAGTTCATTACATACGAACTTAATTGGTGGATAGTGAAATCTGTCCAGACCTGTGTCATATAGCTGAAGTTTAGTTTACAGTGTTGGAGGAGAGGTGCTTCCCAAGCAAGAAAAAAAAAACCCAAAACAAACACAAAACCAAAAACCAAACAAATAAACCAAAACAAACCTACCAAAACAAACCTATTTGTCTGAAACCAATTCACAGGAAAAACTTATTTCAACTAGAGTTTACGAAAATAATTATCCCTACTCTAAAGCTGAGTGACTCATTTTGCTAAAACATTTCTTCTGGGCTGTATTTCTGGTCAAGAGACAATTTTTAAAGATTGCTGATGTTGAATATACTTAGCTTTACGCTAGTTGTGGTGGTATAATCCAAAACATTGTAACTTGAGGATTTCTCAGCTGCTTTAATTTATGCTCTAAATTACCTATCTTTAAGAAAGTTGTGACTATACAAACGCTTCATTTGAGCTAAACATCCTGAACACTTACCTTTATATTTCACCTCCAGCTGAAAGAATGCCGTGCAGGAGAGAAACACTGCTAGGCTAGCTATGATAATAAACCTGCTTCTAGATTATTAATAAAGTACAAATACTTACCACATTTAAAATGCTAAGAAACAGAACCTCAATTTAAGGCTAAAGGTACTCCGGTTTATAAATAGAAGAAAAATCTCTAAATATTTTGAAACTACTGCGTAGTATTTTCAATGAGTTCTTCCAAGTTCATGTATTTAAGAAATATTGAATCAGTTTCTCTTCATCATCTCCACGTTATTCATAATTTGCAGCCCTCTACTACAGTTCTTCTCAATTTTAACACATTTAAAACACTTGACCCAGATGTAGCCAAGTATAATTTAATATTGTCAACGTGCAAGGCAGTGTTTCCTAATTTAGGCAAGACCTGGGGATCGTGGCACTTCATGCAAAGCACTGAGAATAAATAGAGGATAGAAATATGCATCTACATCAGCTGGGAAAATACACCTTCCAGTACTGGAAGTTCTACCGGGAGGAATTTTATTTAGCTCATAACAGCCCAAATTACTGTAAGCAAAATAAAATATATCCTGTAGCTTGCAAAATTGTAACAGTGTTAAACATGTTATGTTATTGCTGCAAATTTTAAAATAGAAAAAAAAACTAGAGAGGCAAAATATATTATTAATACACTGAAACATAAAGCTCAATAAAATTTCTTTAGAAGAACAAATGTTTTCTTTGGCCTCTCTCTTTTCCTGACATTAACCCCATTTATTTCTTCCTCCATAAGATACATCATAGGATCTGCAGGAGTTTAAATAATGTATGAGAAAATTGGTCCCTCTAGGAAAATTACTTAAGTGATGCTCATGTACCACACTTCTAGAAATATATTTTCCCATTTACTGCTCAAAAGTGTGGACACAAATCTTTGGGCAATACTAACAGGTCTGAAGGAGCGCAAAGAAGTTTTGAAGAAGCGACCTGAAAGAGTGAAATCATTTAAAAAAAAAAAAAAAAAAATCAGTACTTGTTTACAATCCTTTTATATATAAAACACTCAGTTTATAATAATTAAAAAGAATAAGCGTCACCAAATCAGAAATTGCACACCATCATAACATCTTGATGAGGAAAGCTTCTGGAAGTTTTCCTCTGATCAATAAACAGGAGCTAACGATTCTGAAAGCATTCTAGACACTCTCCTATGCTAGAGAGCCAAACACTTAGATGTAGGGAAGGCAGTCAGAATGAGATGACAGGAGAAGGAAGCATCTAAACATGTAACACAAAAAGTGGAACTATGAAAATAGCAAAGGAGGAGGGTCATAACTATAATATTATCTGCAAGTGCATTAATCCAATAATTTTGGCTGAAATGTAGTTTACTAACAGTTGTTAGTAATTCACTTTTCCCCACTATCGGGGAAGCCAAGGTTTCCATTGGTTCTAAAAGAATCGTGGTCTGTGAGGGACTAACGCACAAACAGACAGAACAGTACCAATGGATAAAAGTGATTTTGAGACATGTCCAACTACTAAATGAAACAAGACACAGAACAGAATCTAACATGTAAGGACAGATTTATGGATTATTGTAGTCCAACCTGTTTGCATTGCCTTGTTTAGACACTTCCTTCAATCTTTTCACTTTTTTCCTAATTGCACCAGCATCAGGTAAATGGTGATGACCTGCAGGTCCCTTAGGAACTCCTGGACGTACTCCAGGTGGAATTCCTCTGTAGGTAAATACGTACAGTAACTTTCATTACTTTCATCTAAAGCAGACCACACACAACTTCTAATGCTAGGCAGCCATACCTTTCAGAAACTTCTCGGCCTTGTACTTTCACCCTCAATCTGGCTTCCCTCTCTTCAGCTACTCTAATGCTTTCCTTCTGCTGTTGCATCTGGTCAAAAATAGCATGATAGTGTTCATATGGTCCTCTAGAAGACACAGGAAAAGGGCCAACACCACCTCCACCGCCATAATATGGTGCCTGAAAATCAGAAAGGAGAGGGTAGAAATCTCAAACACTGGTTTTAACAAGCCTTTCCAATTTTCACCTCTTCGGCAGAATAAGAGTATGGATATATCCTGCAACAATTCTGAATTGCTCCTAGTTTTATTCCTGGCATGCCCCAATTTTAAGAAACTACAAGATAAATATATTTAAAAATTATTTTTCTGTTAGCACTCCAGAATCATACAGCATTTTATCTCCTTCTGATAATAGTCTAGTTATACACAAGACACCTATCACACATTTTGGAAGTTATCGGTAACACGTCCATTGAAGTGTAATTAGAGATAGATGTTCCACACGGCAAAAATAAAAGTTTTAGCACAAAAGCTAGAAGTGACAAAGTACTAACACGTGATTTGTAGCCAAGCACCCTTTTTTTTTCATGAAGCTAGAAATGGTTAAGCACACTTCTAAGGTTGCTGAATGGCATTGAGTGCAGATTTATCTAAGAATCCCTCTTGCTACAAACCTATAATTCTGTTCCATCACTAGAACTGAGATGCTTCACTATTAAAGCTTTGATCAGGGGAACATCTACCACAAACGACTACTTTATGCAAATTATCATCTCAAAGAATGAGAATTCCTACAGAACCTTCATGTGAAAATAATAAAAAAAAAATATGTTACAAGCAGCTGTGTATAGTAGTAGGCAAGGATGGAAGCAGAAGATGTGAAACTAGCAAAACAAGGTTAAGGTTGTCAGCACATGCATTAAAATGTTCCCTTTACGCCTGGGGAAGCAGTTTAAGTAGCCCATGGTAGTGAATCTGTGGGATTTGTTTTAATGATAGTGTAAATGTTCCTTCCAGAGTGGTCTTAAGTATGTTTAATAAATTCAAATAGATGAGTGCATATGTGACAGGGTCAAGATTACCTGCTTAGCAATTCTTGAACAGATTACATTTGGCAATGGAATTTTGCTCACATTCTGAGTTTCAGTTGCTCAGCACCCATCAAAAGCTCCCCACAACCCATATGATAGAACACTGAAAGATTTATCCAGGCACTCAAATACATATGCTGGTATGCTGTTCATCTGAATAGAAGTAATTTACTATACAAGACTCCAGTTTCTACAAATAGAAGGCAAAGTCTTGCATTAGACACTATTCAAGGTTTCACCTATCACTATTATAGCTCAGTTTTTAAAAGGATTATCTAAAGGAATAGTATGATCAATCTCTAGGCAAACGCTGTGAAGCAGGTACTCATCATTAGTCTGCAGAACAGTTACAGCCCCCGCTAGAACCATGAACCCAAAAGCCAGATCCTTGTCACCTCTTTCCTCACTTTCCCTCAGAAACAGGTACCAACAACCAACCCAAAAAGACAACAGGAGGAGAAAATCATGCAGTGCATGAGCCTGCTGTGCTTTCATGAGAGAATGCTGTTCAACAGCATCATCAGGGAGTTGCTGGACACACTGTTTTCATTTTGGAGAAAGGAAAATGATAATGAAGTCAAGAATACTATAACAGCATATGGAAGCCTGGAGTGATTATAACCTAGAAGCATGCTGTAAGATTTGTACTGAACCATCCAATCTGGAGAAGACATTTCAACGAATTTTAAAGCATGTTTGCCATGACATTTTGCACCAGTGATGCTTAGTGAAAAATACACACAGTCACTGAACCTGTTTCCCTAGATGACTGAGCATACTGATAATCATGCAGCTGTAGCTACAACAGAATACTTCATACATTTGCAGTGCCTGAGGAACTTGCAGTAAAATTTTCAAAGCTAACCAGAAACATGACTGTTTTCAGCAATATATATAGCTCTGATCCAAAAATGACAACGCTGATATATTGTGTTGCGTGGAAGCTCGCATTGGTGCCTGCCAGTTTCATCTTGAGAGAGAAGCACAGCATAGGAAGCAAATTATGTTTTTTGATTTTTCCATTAAATGCAGTTTTTAAAGTCTGGTATGCTTAAGTATGCTTTTATATTTAAGCTTTACTTATATGATGTGTGACACACATCCAAAGATGATGTCTATTTTGAAATAATATACTCAATAAGCAGCCACTAAAACCTTGTCAAGTGCTTGCTTATTCCCCATATTCTTGTACAAGGAAAAGAAAACAAAACCTTATTCATTTTGACTCTACTACTCAGTCAGACCTTGTTTACAAAAACCCTACTGAACATGTTCAGACCAAATATTTCTGTAAGCCTCACTAACACCACAACAAATAGCTGTGTTTAATCCATTTTCTATTGTGAAATAGATTTACACCACAGCAAAACTTAAATTCCTGCATTGGCTCTGTCTGATGAGAGTACCCAGACCTTTACATTCAAATAACTTCATGAAACTACTTCCCAGAACAGTCGTTTCCATGAAACTATAACACGCAAACAGGCAAAAAGAAACTGCCATGGAATCAGATTAAATTATGTAATTAAATTACATAAGAAATGAATGGCTAAAGAGTTTACTGCTTTCAGATAAAAATAATTAGATTTACCCAGGATTTTTCACCCCCTCCTGAACAACCTATCAGTATTTATAAACATTGTCATTTATGTTACTAAATAACAAAGAATGCTTAGAAGTAGGTGTTTAATACTGGGGAAGAGGTCCATTATCATAATATGAGAACCTGGAAGAAGATTTCAACAAAGAAATTCAAGAACAAACTTGAATGTGAAAGCAGCTGTTCATGCATAGATTGAGCATAAGAAAAGTAGCAAAAGCAGGAGTGGAAAAAAGAAAGTGGTGCATGAAAACCATTACTGGCAGAAAGAGGAGAGATTCAGAAATTTAGGAAGTATTGAAAACGAAAATTGCACATGTTCTCCAAAAAGCCAGGGAAGAGAGTCTGTTATATAGTTTAACTTAAATTATCCATAGATTAATAGTGGGCAGCCCCAAGAGTCGACCTCCAAGAACAGATCTTTCTGAAAAGAGAAGACCACGCCAGATAACCAAAGTCAGGGGGAACAGACTACAGCACATTTCTGCATCTGCTGCCAACCTTAACATCACCACTTCCACCTGAACCAAGCACATTCCTCCATCCTTGTTCCCTGGCTCTGTTTATTCGTTCCATCTGAAGGAAAAAACAATACAGGAAAACATAATTCAAGGAATCACTAAGTAAAAATTGAACTTCACTATTAACACATTTTAAACATATTTTACCCTTTCTTTTTCCAATCTTCTCATTTCATCCGCCTTCAGTAAACTGATCTGCAACGTGCAAGGTTTAAGCATGTTTAGTAACTGAGAAATTGAAATACTCCATATTCTTATGCAATGTACAACACACCACAAGTTATTTCATTAAAATTAATATGGGTGGAAACAGAAAGTCTGAAGAATCTTGTCTACCTGATCTCTCTGGCGTTTTTCTTTTTCAGGCAATTCTAATCTTTTCTTTTTTGAAAGTTCCTGAAAAATAAGCATA
The DNA here is from genome assembly GCA_013399365.1 of Pampusana beccarii. NCBI lineage: Eukaryota > Metazoa > Chordata > Aves > Columbiformes > Columbidae > Pampusana > Pampusana beccarii. Next base: position 190,495 of record VWYH01008145.1, on the reverse strand, counting down.
TAATTTGGTATTTATTTCTGAGCCATTATTCTGTCAAGTCTCTGTCAAGATAGGCCAGTACTCCAATTGCTGGTGTATGTCCAAGACTATTAAAATAAATATATATTTTTAAAAAATCACTGTTACATAATGTTTGGAAAAAAAGGAGGAAAGGTTTGAAGGTTTTATTTTGTCATTCTTGCTCTGTACTTCACTTTTGCTTAGTTTGAAAAGATAACATTATTTCATGATACCTCAAACATTTTCCTCCTTTCTTCTGGATTAATTTTCTTCATTGGAGTTGGAAAGCCTAGATAAAAGGTGAAACTTCAAATTAGATAGTATGATGCCAGAATGAGAGAAAAATTCTAATCAGAAAAAAAATGTTAAACCCACAACTTAGTACATGCAAAATGAGGTTTAAAGTAATTACTCAAGAGGTTTCAAATGAAAAGCACTGCTAGGATCTAGGGGTAAATGCTATTGTACTTGTTCATCTTCTACTATAAACTCTGTCTTGAAAGCTGAAGGCAGTAACTTTTAAATCTGTTTGTCTTAATTTTTCTTCTCTAGTAGTATCATTCTGCATCACAACCTGTTCCCATTAGAAGTCTTTGAGGGTCCCTGGATATTAAGATACTAATTTATTCAGAGAAGAGATTTATTAAGTTATCCTCAGGCTCTTGAGCCTGGGTAACTCTAACCAAGGCTCTTGCTACCTATGGAAAAGAAAAACACAGCCACTACCAAACACAGGGTAAAGAAACACCTATACATAATAAACCAAGCTTCTTACTCCAGTCTTCTCAAAGAAGTGGTTACTTCTAAAGCATGTTTTTCTGACCATGCTAGAACACAGAGAGCTTCATAGCATTTTCTTTGGATGACCTAAAGTCCTATCAAATGAGTACTTTAAAATCGAGTATTTTGGAAGACAGAAGCCTTTAGAGACTTAAGTCAATGTAATTCAACTACGGTGAGTTAATGCAATATCACTAAACAAAGCAGATGATTGCTACATGCTCCTCTGAAAAAACAGTTGAGAGATGCAAGCTCAGACTACCCTGGAACAACAAATAGAAGAACATGTATATTACACTGTAGCCATTGTTTCTATTTTACATCTTATCCCTCCTCACCAGGTACAATCCACACAAAGAGTATGTCTTAAAATTGCAGCGTTACTGACTCCTTACATGTAGACCAAAAGGTATTTCCTCAGTCTCTACTCTGCCATTTTGAGTCTCTATGCAAGTTGGATTGGTGTTGACTGGTGACACTGATTACAAAGAGCAGCAACCTTAAACCATAAAAACCTTGTGGTCTCGTAAGGCCACACAAGAGGTCTGTGCTTTCCCTTCCTGCTTTCTTTGAAAAAGTGTGTATCCCAAGCCACCAGGGCTTGTGTGATCAGTGAGTTTTTCCCTAAACCTCTGATAATTTTGAACTTCAAGGATAAGTTACATCTCAGGGATAATTTTCTATCCATCTACCAAATTTGACAGATGGGTAGAGGTATCAGTATCATTTTCCCCAAAGTGCCATGGGGAGAAGGAAAAAAAAAAACAAACACAAAACCAAACCAAACTCCAAAATCCACAACAACAATAAAATTACTCCTCATTCAGAAGAAAATGTGAATTACTTCTCTTGCTGAAGTGGGAGCTTCTTGGTCGCTAGTTGTTTGGTATGTGCATATAGCTCAAAACTAGCTGTACCATAAACATCTCCTGGCCATGTAGTAATTAAAGGAATAAAAAGNAAAAAAAAAAAAAAAAAAAAAAAAAAAAAAAAAAAAAAGCGTTTTACATAATAAGGAGTACAGAGAAGATGACTGGCAGAAAGATCAAAAGTACAGTATGAAGGTATAAAGGTATACAGAAGGCTATTTCTCATTAGCTCATGGAATTAAGCCTGGGAAACTCCTCTTCCAATTGCCCAGTTTCCTCTGGCTGACAACACTTCAGAAAATGACTAAGAAATTTTTCTATGTTTTGAAAATTTGAGATTATTTTTGAACAAGCAAGAAAGATGTAAACATTCTTATTGTGTCAATTATCATAACAGACTTCCAATATTTCTAAGAGTGGTCAACATTAACAAAGGAACTGAAAACATGCAAAGCACATCTCATTCAGCAGTGGAATTAAACCCCAAACTTAAGATAGCTGTCTCCAAAAATCATTATATTAAAACCAACTAAACAAACAAAAAATCAATAACAAAGCAAGCCAAGCAGTTATACTACTGCTACTTTCTCTGCAGATGCATGCGTCCACATAAAAGACATTTTGAAAAGGAATGCACAGTATTTTCATAGCATTTAAATATGCGCAAATCAGTTCAATTTATGTAACTTAACTTCTTACTTGTCTAGATTTAGCCAATGGCTTCTTTTCATTAGGCTTTTTAGGTGCATCATAAGACTTCCTGATCGCTAAAGGCACTCCATATTTTGCAGCAGGTTTGGTAATTTTCTGAGCTGGTGCAACTGATGTCAGTAATTGTTCTTGAGCGAGTCTCTTAGCTAAAATGAAAAAAAAAAAACAAACAAACCTGTTTTACAGCTATCCAAGCTGGCCAGTTTACCATATTTCCCTTTACCAAGGTTTTGGAACAGCAAAACTGGAGGAACACACGTGAACTGCTAACATTTAATTCATGTGGGGTGATGCATAAGTGCAGTATACCCAGTTGTCTAAAACAGCTCATCTAAATTTCATGCTTGGTAAGAAACAGAACACAATCCCTGAGCTTTTCACTCTCAACACCTCACTCTAAACTGCAGAACTGAAGCTTATTTCAGCTGCCATGCTTTAGTATCCAGTGGATATCCCACGGACACAGAGAAAAGCTTTCCTAATGGAATGCAGAGACAGGCCTCTGTCCACTAAGACACTGGACTGCGACCTGCAACACTCATGTCAGAAGAAGATGAGCCCTGGAAGAGCTTCAAGGGCCTTGAAGGATATTGTTTTCCCTGTAGAGTTCTCAAAAATATGCCAATATTGTGGATTTTATTCTGTGTTAGCAGGGTTCTCTTACTACAGAATAGCAGGATAGCAGTGAAACACACAACATTCTGAGAAAACAACAAAGCAAGTGCTATAGCTTCAAATTACGAGGAAATAAAATAAAGAAAGGTAAGAAAATCCAGGAAAAAAGGGTAAAATAATGCAGGAAAAAGAAGTAAGATATGAACATCTGAACAAAGTGAACTACAACCTAATTTCATAGAACATAGAATAGTTTGGGTTAGAAGGGACCTTCAAAGGTCATCCATGAGAACCTGGAAGAAGATTTCAACAAAGAAATTCAAGAACAAACTTGAATGTGAAAGCAGCTGTTCATGCATAGATTGAGCATAAGAAAAGTAGCAAAAGCAGGAGTGGAAAAAAGAAAGTGGTGCATGAAAACCAACCCCCCTGCAATGAGCAGGGACATCTGCAACTAGATCAGGTTGCTCAGAGCCCGGTCCAGCCTGGCCTGGAATGTCTCCAGGGATGGGGCATCTACCACCTCTCTGGGCAACGTGTTTCACCACCCCCATTGTAAAAAATTTCTTCCTCATGTCTAGCCTGAATCTCCCCCCATTTAGATTAAAACCATTACCCCTTATCCTGTCGCAACAGGCCCTGCTAAAAAGTCTGTCTCCATCTTTCTTATAGGCCCCTTTTAAGTACTGAATGGCTGCAATAAGGTCTCCCTGGAGCCTAATTTGCTACCAGTAGTAGAAATTCTACTGCTTTGGGCTAAAGTCAGGGCTAAATCCTGGAATATTTACCAAAACCTCCCACATTTTTACAAGAAATGCTATTTCTCATTACCCATTTGTCATCAGTAAGGGAGAAAAAATAAACAGACAATAACAACATATAAATGATTTCCAGTATTTGCAGTCTTCCCTGTCTCATTTTGGAAGCGTAGCATACTTCAGGAGGAAAAAGTACACCTAAAATCTTACAGGACCATAGTTCATATTTGCATCATTTGTACCCTGCATACATCCAAGCTCTCTGGGGGAGACGGGAAAACTGCTTCCCTCTCTTTTTTTCCTGAAACTTCTACAATCATGTATAAGAACACACCAAAACCAATAAAAGAACAAAGCTCTATACACTGTCTTGCCAGAAGTGAAAGCAAAAGCACTTTCCATACTTACTTACCTGGTGCAGCATGTGGTCCAAACTTCCGGAAGATTTTGTGATTGAATTCTTCTGCAATAAGCTAAACAAAAAGTCAAACAGTTAGCCAACAGTATTATGTCTCAAGCTTCAAAGAACTCCTTTTCAGACAAACTTATCTGTAAAGATGTCTGAATCTTGACTTTCATTGGGACTTTCATCTTACTATAATGAGTTGAAAATCTATTTCATATACAAAACAAATGGCCATCTCCTGAAATTTCTCTAGTTGCCAGTTAGAATCCAGTAGAATTCTTTATACTTAGTGAGGTCTCCTTTTGCATTCATTTCCTGTATGTCCTTTCTCTGTCTGTATTTATTTACCTTGTATCAGCACTATTATTCAATTGTTAAACTTGATCTCTTTCGATTAGATTTATAGTAAAAGGACATGAATAGATTTCAAATGATATCAACAGATTCTAAACTGAATAGTGAGCAACTTCTAGATTATAGCAACTTCTAGGTCATATATACATGATACATTTAAATATCAATAAGTGTAAAGATTACTTCACACTATTTCACAGAACACATTTTCAGGACATTCCAAATTCCAATCAAAAATGGTTTGAAGAAACTGTGATAAAGAAGTGATGCTGAAGTCATCAGCAGCACCATTTTATGAAAAAAATACATATGTAAACAAATCAACATCTCATTCATAATTCCTCACTATATAGAAAAACAGACAAAACAATGCACTTAAAATGTCAATTTAAATTTGTTTGTGGAAAGCTACCAAATACTTAAGTAATTCGAGATTTTTCTTTACAGTTTGTAGTAAAACCTTTTCTTCCACAACTGAAAGCATCTCTATAAAAGCTCTAGGAAATACCATTACTCCAATTTCTCATGTTGTATATTGACACTGCAATAAAGAAAAGTTCTATGATGCTTTTAGCAAAGTTCGAATTAAAACTAACTCCATACCTGTGGTGTGAGAAATTTTTCAACCCGTTTGGCTATAAAATTTTTCTCCAATATGGAGTTTACTGATGGTCTGTTCCTAGGATTCCTTTTAAATAACTGTGACAGCAGATTACGTAGATCATAGGAGTAATGCATAGAAACAGGAGGAAAAGGTCCAGAGATAATCTTCAGTACCAAGTTCTTCATGTTACCAGCTTCAAACTACGTCACACAAGAAAGAAAAATTATTATTACTTACTCTCTGTCCATAAGTAAGGCTGCGTATAAACATAAAGAGGAAAACAAAAACCAACACACCTTCCCTTGCCTCACCGTACCAAAACAAATTTTGAAGGCCATCAACAGTTCACATCAGCGGTTTAAAATAACCTGCTGCCATAATAGAGATATTTAGCACTACAGAGATATAAACTTTGCTAACAAATAATTATTTCACTCCAGATCCAGACCGACAATGATATATAATTAAGGATAAAATAATTATGTAATTATCTGCTTCATCTCCTTTCCCACACACTTTGAACCATCACATCCCCTTCACCCTATTTAGCAAAGCCACATTTCAAATGAAACAATGTAAAGCATTCACACTGGCACAGTGTGAAATCTATAGGAATGCTTAGACTCCAGCTTAAGCTCAGGAAGCACAGCACACTGTTTCAATTCCTTTGTACGATAAAAAGAAAACAGTACATATCACCCAGCTCACAGAAAACAACCTATTGCTATCAGTTCTCAGAAAGGCAACATTGTCAGCATTGCTGCCACAGAAGAGACCAAGCAATAAGAAACTATAAAAGCTTGAAATTAAATTAAATCCTTATTTCTTGGGGTCTTTTTTTTCTTTACATAAAAATAGCTATTTTAAAAAAACAAACACAAACAAAACAATACCAAAAAAACACAACCAAAACAAGACAGAAAAAAAGGTTTTTCTTCCACTCCTAACTGGAAAATGCATGATAAAGATGTGTTCTTCAAAACAACACACACACACACAAAGGCAACTCTTTCACCTCATGAGTTTTTTCTAAGAACTATTTCTGTTCTAAACAGAAATGCATTAATCCATCTGCACAAAAACCAACAGTCCAAATTCAGACTTGCAATGAAAAAGTCAAGTTTTTGGAAAGAAAGGAACACTATTCACAGTATCGTTTGCTACAGCATCTGACTTTTTTTTTCAGCTAGCACAGAAACTGACATCAAAACAAAATATACAGTACGAAGATTTCTGGAGAGGTTGGCATGAACAAAAAACAGATGGAAAATGTTGGTCCGTATAGGAAGAGGAGATGAAAATGTTGAAGGTAATTTTAAACGGTCACCATTAAAGCCTTTCATCAAGTGAGACACATTTGCATCACATCAGGAAAAATCCCTATGATCACTATGATTTTAAAGAAACAAGATGTTTCTACTCACCGCATGTTTAAGCGTGCACATTTCATAGAGAACACAACCAAGAGCCCAGATGTCACTAAAGCAAAGAGAACATGCTTAAGAATTGGTTCTAGGTGTAACATGGCCATGTAACTTATATCTGTGAAGTCCATCTTTGAAAAGGAAAAGGTTGTATTTTGAGTATGTACAAGCTCTCTTGTATCTTCCACCCTTTCAAAGCGCAACACCCCAAACAAAAAAAGAATTGAACAATCAAAAATCAGGCCAACCTGAAAACCACCTGGGGTTATTTTGGCTTCAGATTTTATTCAGACCTTTTCATCTAAACCACTCTAATCAGAGAAATTAGACAAAATGTGGACAAAGGCTTTCCTTCTTTAAATGTACATATTTACCTGAGGTCTTTGAATTAAACAAACAAAAACCCAAACAATAACCAGCACACAGTTCAGCAAATAAAATTCTTAAAGTAAATTTACTCTGTTTACCCTTGACTTACCTTACCCTTACTCATTACAGGATTACAGAATTTGGTTAGAATACCATTTGATAAGAAATCCCACATAGGAGAAATTAAGGGACAAGGAACTGTAATAATTTTTATCTTTTAAGAAACCAATTGGAATTAGTACAAGGCACCCACAGCAATGGATGCAGCAGCTTAGTGAGGCATAAGACTAACTTGAGAGTGAGCATGTTAATGACATGATGGATGCTGTTACCAGATACAGCCTACTGCCAGGACAGCAAATATATAAGCCAAGTATCTGTATGACTTCGTTATCTGAAGTAAACTGAGCCACTTACCTATGCATCTGCTTAGAGAACACAATTACTGTGTTTGTGATTTCATTCTCATCATGCTTTCACATTCATAGTGCATAAATTAAGGCAGTACAACTAGTGTGGAGACAAGCAAAAGCAGAGCCATCAGGAAGAACACAGCTAGATCAAGAACTCAGAGCATTAAGCTACATCATCTCTGCATCACATTGCTTTGTACTGCACAGACCTACTAATGTCCCACTTATACAGACTCAGTACTTTCTTGGGTAAGAGATGGAACTAATGGCTCTTCGCCATCATCTGAATAGCACAGCTTCAGATTTCTAAAGAGCTCACTTTATTTTCCTTACCAAAAATGTTTAATAAAACACTTATTAGTACCTTTTATTGTTGTAAGGCTTGTTCTGACATATTTCAGGCGATAAGTAGTACGGTGTTCCTATGCAAGTGCGAGCCAATTCAGCAGTACTAAGAAAAAAATAAGAATGAATGTTAACTAGTTAACTCACATGAAGTGCACACATTGTGTTTTCCTATATCAAAGTGATTTAGATTAAGTCAGAGAAAACAGCATCAAAAAGGAATTACCTGTTAAGAACTCTGGCGATCCCAAAATCTCCCAGCTGTATTGTTCCATCTTTGGTTAAAAATATATTCTTGATATAGAAATTTTAAGAAGTCTGTTAATTAAAACATTCATACAATTGCAAACTTCTTGTTCTCAACATATTTTGGGAAGAATAAAGTTATCTACTATTCAATCACTCTGAAGTCACTAGCAGTAGTGTTATTGACTACTCTGAAACACCAGACTTACCCTAGTCCTGCTTAATCAAAATTAAACACTATTGCACATTCTAGAATATAACCTTTTCTGTCCCCACCCATAAATATGAGTAATAATCAAGTAGCTTCATCAAATAGCTTCATCTGTTTGTACAAACATCACATAAATCTCTTCCAGACAATTCTGAAGAAGAAAAGTGTTTCCAGTACTTGAAGTGTTTCGGTAAAAAGACTATTTTATATAATTTTCCAGCTTACACTAGCAAGATATGAATGTAACCATTTTGGAAGTAAATTCAGTTAAAAAATAGTTACCTACATACCTGTGACTTTATGTCCCGATGCAAGATTTTTCTATCATGTATGTGTTTTAGCGCTAAACAGATTTGTACAAACCAATCCAGAATCTACGCGTGAAAGAAAATGCAACATTAGTGTTGTTATTTATCTGAAAGATGCCCCAGTTACATAACTGAAGATATTATCAGATCAGTTTCAGAATTCTAACTCAAGATTTTACCCTCTTCCCACAAACCTGTCATTTATACCACAGAATAATTAAAAATGTAACAGTAGTGTCACTATAGTGCAAACTTCCTAATGAAAGATGCATATTACCCAAATTGGATCTTAAGCCAGAGACCACTACATATTATAAAGCTAACAAAAGTACGCAATATGAATTTGATTGACTAAAATGTTTAAGACACAGAATTTGCATCTTAAAGATTGTACTTTTGCTGTAACGAATACAAGCCTTCTTGCAGTCAATCAACCAAGAGTCTTATAAAACCACACCGATGTTTACAGAAACACTTATTTTATCATACAGTAATTTTATCTACTTTACTGTAAATAGAAAAATAGTACAAAGCACATTTTAATGAGAAAAGCAACGAACTACATATACCTAGAAGATTAAAAACAAGCCAGCAAAACCCGTGTTTTGTAAATTTGTAAAAACCATAATATAAAGTGACTACCCGCAAGAACTTTTCCGTGTGAACATCGGTTTCACATTCGCAACTTAGTACATACATGTCAAAATTACGGTATAATCCAAGGTGCAATTTTCACTTTTCTATGTGAATTTCTTCTTGCAAAAGTGAGCCCAAATTAGAAAAAACGTTTTACAAATCGTATCCAAAATGTTTCATGACTACTCTATTCTAAACATCATCAACAGACCTAATATAATAGCAGGCCTTTCCAGCCACTGGTAAACTGAGATACTACTGGAAGCAGACACAAAAGCACAGAAACAGTTTTATAAACAAACATATGTTAGTTGTAAACAAAAAAAATGAATCCTACATAATCTATTTTCACTTAATTGAATCAGATCTACATAAAATGCTCTCTTTCATTCCGAAACCTCACATAGTACGAATGACTTTATAATGAGTATCACAGAAAATCTGCTGGAATACATAAACACAATATTAATTTTTTTCTAATGGAAAAAGGAACTTTTGAACGATATCAACTTCATATTGCCATATTTCATATTATTGTACTTACAAAGTACGTTAATCTATATTTCCCATAAATGGAAATCAGTGTTACAAACCAAAAATCCTGTGCCATTATATATTTACAAAAATAATTTCAAAGGTTAAAAAATATTCATGTTGTCTTTCAGTATTTTTCACTTCTCAGACTCTGTTTACTTACTTTGTAAAAGATCGAACTTTTTTTAAACCATCTTACATATATAGACGAAACGCCAACTAACATAGCCAAAAATTCCAGCTACATTTTTTTTAAGACACTACTGTGACTGATGGCAATAAGAATCACAATTTGAGAAACTCCTTTATTAGTCAACTATACCTACCACACTGAATCAAAATGATTTAAAACTCATGAAAAAGTATCATGCAAGAAAACACTATAGCAGCAGTTTCCTGTTACCTGATCTTCAGAGAACAAGATTCCTTTCTGGGCATTGATTTTTTTAAATAGGTCTCCTCCTTCACAGTAATCCATCACTATGTAGAGACAGCCATTTTCTGTAAAATAAAACACAACGTATTTCAAAAAGAAAGAGACAGACCCATCTCTAATGTAGCTTTCCAAATATCTTCACTGCAGTCACAGAAAAAGTAACAAAAATGTTAACCTTTTCACATGCAGCTGCAGATCTCACTACATAAGTTTCCCATTTCTGGTAAGATAGGACTATTTTGATAAGGAGAGAAAAAAAATCACATCTGCTGAACCAATGGCGCAAAACGAGGTTCAAAACCACTGAAATTAAAGGTGTCACTTTATGAATGCAATACAAAACCACTCTTCAAGCTGCTTTCAAACATCTTATAGATCACCTACTCTAAAAATGGAGTTCTAATTCAAGTAGTTGCTTTTATTTGCCTAATTTCTTCTTGAAGTTTTATCTGGAAAAGGTATTACACTAAGTGCAAGACTCTGACAATTATCAGCTCTCATACCAGACATGCAGTTCATTTCAGAGACTGAATAAAACTTCCAGCAGATGATGACAGATGGAAACAATTGTTTTTCTGATTTTTTGAATGATATTTGGGGAGACTTCCAAAAATCCTATGCAAGTTTCCACTAGGACGTAAGAACATATATAACACAATTCATACAAAATTACAGTTTTGCTCCCCAGTGCAATCTTATCACAGAACGTTAGGGATTGGAAGGGACCTCAGAAGATCATCTAGTCCAATTCCCCTGCTGGAGCAGGAACACCTAGGTGAGGTTACATAGGAATGTGTCCAGGTGGGTTTTGAGTGTCTCCAGAGAAGGAGACTCCACAACCTCCCTGGGCAGCCTGTTCCAGTGCTCCATCACCCTCACCATGAAAAAGTTTCTTCTCAAATTTAAATGGAGCCTCCTGTGATCTAGTTTGCACCCACTGCCCCTTGTCTTATCATTGGTTGTCACTGAGAAGAGCCTGGCTCCATCCTCGTGACACTCACCCTTTACATATTTATAAACATTAATGAGGTCACCTCTCAGTCTCCCCTTCTCCAAACTAAAGAGACCCAGCTCCCTCAGTCTTTCCTCATAAGGGAGATGCTTTGTTGCCCTGCACTGGACTCTCTCCAGCAGTTCCCTGTCCTTCTTGAACTGAGGGGCCCAGAACTGGACACAATTTTCCAGAT
>VWYH01008145.1:119041-169808 GCA_013399365.1 Pampusana beccarii | reverse complement strand
CTAGGAACAGCTTGGTTTAGCTATTTAATATGTGTTCTCCGGTTTTCTGAATATACACTTTGTTTTTGTTTTGTTTTTTTTTTCTCCAGTTTGCTTTGGGGACTCTGTGTGTCTTACACTGGTATTTGAACAGCAGAGTTGTATTCTTTGGATGTAAACACTAAAGCTGGGACAACTGTTCCAAGTTTGCACCATTGCTGAAAGCCATTCTAGGAACATTTAGAATTTTTTTTTTCTTCCCCATATTTAAGTGACTTCATATGCATGTGGAATAGGTGTTACTGTGCAGACCAAGTTTTCAGGGTGAAGCCTTGTAATAATTTGGCAGTAGGGATGTTTTTAACTTCATCATAAGGAAAAAGTGGAGTAGAAGCTCTGCTTTTGAAGAAATTTGTGCCGGAAATTATGATGCCAGTTTGAGTTCTTTGAAGGGTTAATTTCCTAATTCTCAGCCTCTAGGTTGTGTGTTCCTAAATTTCTTGCTTTGGCACCTCCTTGGTGCAGCAGTAACCCAGTAATCTCTGAAGGCAGTCAGCAGTGACAGTTACCATGTGCATGAAACTGCTTGTACACCCTTCCTGCTCAATTTCCCCCAACTAAGATTTCAACTTAATACCTGCATACTTGGAGAGCAACTTCCCAATTCTCTGCTCCCTGGGTCAGTCTTTCCCTTGTGTCATAACCTGAAAATGCAGGTTCTGTGTTGGCTGATATCCTAAAGCTGTGCAGGTGTCAGGTCATCTCTTTCCCTGTGCTCATGAATGAGGTATGAAGTTCTAGGCTCTGGTACACAGTATGTTGTGCTTGTTTATGTGACAGGCTTTGGAAACCGAAGGTGCTCGGAATATTAGGAAGTTGACAATTGTAAATTTTTATAGCTGTTCAACTTGTTTTTTGAATTTTGGAAGCCTTTGTAAAATCACCTGAGAGAATCACGTTTAGACAAAACAATGTTCATTTAAATTGATTCTGATAAGAGGGTTATAAGCTGACTGTAAAAATAATGTTTTGGGGATGTGTACTCTGCTTTAAAAAGATGAAGTGGAAAAATCTACATAAAATTTTGAGATGGTGGTTAAACTTAATGAGCTGATAATACCTGTCACTAGCAGAGAGCAGAGAATTGACAAAGTAATTCCTGGGCTTCATGTATAATAGAAAGGATTCTAGACAAAGCTGTTAAAATAGTTGTGAATCTTCTTACATCTGGAGTATCCCTATTTGTATTATGTAATTGAATGTGTACTCCTGGAAATGAATGGAAATAAAGGAATTTATAATTTCACAGTGGGTACCAGTGATTATTTTAATGACTTGCAGGGAGTCTAGTCAGTTATTTGCCCTTGAGCTTTCTAGACATTCAGCTTTTTTGATTTTTAAGCGTTTTACTTAGGCTTTCTCATTAGAGGAGTAGACTCTGTGCTTACTTTGGGAAGGTAAGGAGGAACAGTAAATGAAGAAATGAATTAAGTTCCCTTCTAAAGCACAGATGCTTTGATAAAGATAACCTTTGCTGTTGCTTTTTTTCCCTGTTTTTGGTGTATTTTGATAAATTTATCTAAAAAGTTCATGAAAGAGGAAGTACTTAAATGTCCATTTTGTATGTTCATACTGCAGTACAGTATAGTGGTGAAACACTTCCTAATTGAAATAGTAAACATGAAATTTTACTTCAGTAATATGTTTAAATTACAGATAGAGCTACTGAGGTGACTTAATATTTTGGCGTCCTTCCAGTTAAAATTCAAGTACTCATTTTCCTGAAAGATAAGTTTGTGTTTGAATTCCTTTTACTCTTATCCCCAGATTAGTGTTCTGTGCCAGATTTGTTGGGTTTTGATGTGTTATCTGCAGTTCTTGATCTACTGCAGCTTTTCCCCTGAGGTTTCTGTTATTAATGTGTTTTGTGTATGTGTTGGGAAAAAACCCCATGCAGTTCTCCCTATGGTTCCAAACATGCTCATTTTATGATTCTGAGAAGTGAATCTACAGATTTCCAGAGGAGGTATCTCTAGGAAAGAAAACTCAACATTTTAAAAACTATTATTTTGCTTTTTGCTGCTTGTCTTGCAGAAAACTTTTATTCTTATGTGGAACGCTACAAGGATGAGTAAATACAGTTATTATCAGTCTTACAGACTTACCAGTTTTCTTCTGGTTTGTGCTGAATATTCTTTTAACTTGTGCAACAAAGTTTATAAGACTGCAGAAACCTAACAGTCACCAAATCCTGAATGCTTATTCCTCTAAGAAATTTTTAAAAACCTTTTGGTTCTTTGTATAGGTAGAGGATGAGTTATTTTTAGTAAATTTGATCTATGAACCCAGTGAAGTGATCTCATCTCTGTGGTTATGTAACATGTTTAAGATAACTGACCTTCTTGTATTAATTCTGTTAACTGGAAGCCTTTTAGAGAAGTATTACTGGATCTTTTTTTTCCTGTAATTTTCAAAACTAAAAACCTCCTATAAAGCCACTTTATTTTTTTTTCCTTGTAAAATATCCACCTTGATTCATGCTTTCAACTTGATACCACTATTTAATAATAATAATAATTTCCCTCCGGATGCTCCTGCCAGCCACTTGTCTACCATTTGTAGACCCCTGACAAAGTATACATAATCTTACAAGTTGTATTTGCCAAACAGCCAACTAAGTTTTACAGCTGGAGAGAAGAATATTCAAGTGAGGGGAACTTGTTACGCATTCGGAACTGCTAACACACTTGATTTAGTGACCACTTCTGGTAGTGTTTGTGCATCCAGGGCTTCACTGCCTTTTGAGTTGTTCTGGGGGTTTTGTTGTGTTAGTGTTTGTAGTTGTGTTTTTGTTTGGGGATTTTTTTGTTAAGGCATATGTTTTTATTAAAAAGCAGAAACAAGCTGTTAACAATCTTATGTACTAACATCAGAGGTTCACAGGTTTATTTATTTCTTTCATCCTTTGAAGAAGACCAGGGTGGCAATCAGTAATAGTTGGATATGCTATATTTAGAAAAATGAGGCAGATTCTCTCTGGTACATGCAAGAAACTCAGTTATGAGCCAGATCCAGGTGTTGCTTGCAGATTGCTTCAGTCCTTCCGCACCTTGCTGCCTTAACCCTGATGCTTAAGAGGATCCAGAGCAAGAAAAAGAGCAAGCCTATTGTCAGGGCTCCTAGCCTTGAAGTCTGAATAGCTGCATCTGTCAGTTTATCTGTGCGTTACACATACCAAGAAGAACCCCCAGCCTTTTGTACTTCTTGGTGACCAAAGACTTGTCATTTCCGACCAGAGTACAGTGAATGGGTTCCTCGGTAGCTGGTATTCACTTCTTTGAAGTTTGAAAATCAGTAGTAGGGAGAGTAAGTAAACCAGACCCACCAGGGGTCCCCACGAGGTTTCATAAGCAGTGGTTGTCTGCCTGTGGTGGGTTTTGGAGGGCTCCATAGGATTTTTTGTTTCTCGATTTCGGGGGGCTTTAGTGTGTTTATACAGAAATTGGAGTTCAGTACAAGGATCTTAAAAATCTGTGGTAGCTGCTGTTATCGAGAAGATGCTTAGAGTTAAAATGGGGATAGTGGTGGTTCTTCAGATTCCAGTTTGACTATGCTGTATTGTAATTTTGTCTATCAAGAATGAATACTTTTTATGTGCTTCTCTTTCTGCTGGAGTCTGTCTTGGCTTGCAGAGCCTCTTTTCTGTAATGCTCTCTTATTTCCTTTAATATAAAGTTTCTTTTTCATTCCTTGAGTACTTTTATTAATAGATCATTCAGATATAAATGTATTGAACTGGAACAAAATTATCTGAAAGACAGCCAGCTCAAGTGTAACCCTGAACTTACAAATCTGTGCACATAGCTGAGGACTGTTCAGTGCATTTCTCTGAAAAGATAAAGTAGTATGAATAACAAGACTTCTGGTCATTCCTGTGGTATATTAAAGCTCCATTCCATTGTTTGTGTAACCCTGAGATAACTGCAACATAAGTCCACATTAAAAAGGATCAAAATCCTTTAAAAACAGCAAAGAGAAGGTTGCGCGCTGTTCCCGTGTCTTTTAATCGAACAGAAAATGAGAATCATGGCCAAAGACAGTCGTAGTTCCTGCCCTTCGAAAGAGGAGTATGGGTTTTACCTTTCAGTTGTCTTAATGAATTTCCATGTCGTTCTCATCTGAATATGATCAGAGAAGAAACACCAAAGATTATTTTGCTAAGGAGATTCTCCATCTTTTCTGAACAGAATATTTACAGCTATAGGTACCAACCCATTAGTTTAGAAACTAATACTAATATACTGCATGTATTTTAGGCTTGCTCTGAAGTGGCAGCCACAGACACAGTTGTTTACCATGACTTAGCTAAGCATCAGTACTTGTCTGTGAAGCTTAAGCTTTTGAGTTGTATTTATTTTTATATTTAGTTCAGGTTCATGCTAAGGGATTATGTTCTTAGCTTTTTTTTTTTTTTTTTTTTTTTNNTAAATAATTAACTAAAACCCTCTTAAAGACCTTACCACTCACGTAGCTGCTTATTGCTGTGCCTGTGTGGGAGACTACTGTTCAGTTCAAATAGCAGAGTTTTTTCTAATGTATCAATAAATGAGGTTAGTTTAGTAAGTTTAAATCCGAGTTTTTAGCTAATCCCACCAATTTTGATTGAAAGCAATTAAAAAGTTATTATATTGGTAACTTGGTGAATGTGAAAGAAGCAATTCCGTCGTATAGGTGAATAGCTTTATGCCAGGTGGTACAGATCTTCAGCTGTCACAGCTATGAGTAGCCATAGCCTTAGTGGTTAAGACATTTTACAGAGTGGAGATGAAGTGCTTTTGAATACTTTCTACAAACTAAAGTCAATACCCTTAATGTTTGGAATCATATGACTAGAAGCATGAGTTCAGTATTCATCCTGTAATTAGGCTGGCAGTTTTTGGTTTTGTGTGGGGCTTCTTTTAAGATGAGAAGGTGAAAAGTCCTACTAAAAAATGAGTATTTATTATTGATTCTGCTTCTGCGAAGATCAGATATAGTGCTGATACTCTGTGTTGGTATGTATCATAAAAGTGAAAAAACTTTTCAGGCTGTTGTTATGTTATATTAAGCTCCTATAACTAAGAGTGGTAAGATTCAGTGGAATCTAGAAAGTAGATATGAATACTGTGGGGTTTTTTTCGTTACAGTTTTAATGCTAAAATTGTCTTCCTGCTTTACAAGCATCATCTTTTCATGTAGTTTTGTCTGTGTGTTTCTGTTCTTGCCCTTGCTTTTTTTCTTGTTTAAAGAATATTTGGGTATGTGTATCTTTCCTCCGTGAACATTGATGTTATTTTGGAAGCAGCTATGAATGAAACTAGACTAAAATTTACCTAGGTATATTTTTGAAGTTGACTTTTAATCTTCAATTCCAAGAGAACATACTATGTAAACTCAAAGAGGTTGCTTTTTTGTTTGTTTTGTGTGTTGGTTTTTTGTGTTTTTTTTTTTTTTCAAAAACTCAAATAGCTTCAGTTACCTGGAAGTGCTCGTTTGTGACTTTATTTTTCTAAATATGACCTAAAAATTGACCAAGATCCTTTCTCACTAAATGACTGCAATGGGAACAGTCTTGTCCCTGAAATGAGTTCAAATTAGTTTCAGATGGGTTTTTTTGAATGCTATACAGAATGAATCTTCTGTGTATTTATTTTTGCAAGGTTAGAATATGCATTCCCTAAACTGTTAAGAGTTTGGGTTCTTGAGTATCCTTAAGAATTTTTATGGCCCAAGCTGACTTGAGAAAGTTCAGGAAAGCTGCTATTGCGCTCATCTTCCCCTCTATATTTGAATTGAAGTGTAAAATTTTTTTTGAGCATTTTTATGAAGAAAAAGTCTGCTAGCGATCTAAAAACCTGAAGTTTGGAAGATTAGTGATGTTCTCATCTTGTTTAACTATCTTCATGTAACAGGCAAAAT
Organism: Pampusana beccarii; assembly: GCA_013399365.1. Taxonomy (NCBI): domain Eukaryota; kingdom Metazoa; phylum Chordata; class Aves; order Columbiformes; family Columbidae; genus Pampusana; species Pampusana beccarii. Next base: position 163,871 of record VWYH01008145.1, on the reverse strand, counting down.
AAATAAGTGGAGGGCAGATATGCTGGGTCTGCGATGAAAGTGAGAATGTAATTCTGATGCTGTTGAGACTAAGGATGAAAGAGTGGCCATGACATGGTCTTTTAAAAAACTGTTATAGAAGTCTTATTTCTGAGCTCAAAATTTCTTTCTGAAGGGTAGGCTTATTTAAAAAAAATTAAAAAGATGACACTGTGTAATCTTAAATTAACGTAATATGGGAGGTTTGGAAGTAAGTGTTTAAAGCTGTTCTTGACCTCATCTATTTTTTGGGCAGTTGTTCTGACACATATCGCCATATATGGGGTATGTGATAAAATTTTAATTCAAGTGTGGGTGTGGGGAATGTTTCTGTCATATTATTTACCTGTTCTTAAGGTATGTAGTTGTTGGATACTTTTAAAATAAGATTATGCATTTAGAATTTCTGTTGATAACAAATAATGGCTTTTGAAGGTTCCTACCAGTTAAAACCTTTAAAATCCTATAATTTTTTTTTTTTTTTTTTAATTTACAGCAAATGACTTTTCTATTGCCGTTACTGCATTCCTCTACTGTAGGACACATGTAGAGATTGTATTCTTAATTTTAATTTCATCTGCTTTTGTTACATGTCTGCATAGCATTTCTCACTAGGTGCTGTCCTTTTGTAGGGTTTGCATGAAGGTATGTGTGAGTTAGGGGGCAGATGACTGCCTCTTAGCTCTTGTGGTTAGTACTGAACAGAAAAATTGAATATTACACTGATTTTGGGGTTTATCGAGATTCTTAGTTTGGGAAAGAGCTTTTCTGTTAACAAGATCAATTGTTTTGTTTGTTTGTTGGGTCTTTTGTTTGATTTGGGTGGGGGGAGTGTTTGGGGTTTTTTTTTCCCCTTCTTCCCCCACCCCCCACTAAATCAGATTTGGAATCTGGAAGAGTACTTTCAAGTTTTCGCTCCACCACCCTCCCAGGGAAACAACAAACTTAAGATGCCTTTGTTTCCTGCCACCCCTTTGAGATAAAGAAAAGTGTTTTTATGGGACAGCAGAGCACATAGCAGAGATTTACAGATTACTCAGATCGCCTGACAACAAATGTCTTGTAAATCAGACTTCTAACTGTCCTATCCTGTCTTCTCCAGGGACACTTCTCTGAGTTGAAAGTGGTTCTCTCAGCTGACTCGCTTCTCTGCTTGACCTTTTATTTGTAGAGCTTGGAAGATAAGCAGGACATCTGATGTTTGAGAGTAGAAAAGTGCCTGAGGTACTAGACTGTTGGAGAAAACTGCAATAGCCTTACATCCTTTTTCTACTACTAATGTAACTGTTTCTGTGCTGTTCTCCTATACCAATGTAGTTCCTGCCTGCGCTGTAATTAGATCTTTCACAATTTGATATACCCGCTTTTTACTTTATTCTCCTCTCCCTAGACATAACAGGTAAGACATCCTGCTTTAGCTGCCTGTTGTTTGTTTTTGTTAAGGCTTTTTGTTGGTGTTTTTGTTTTGTTGGGTTTTTTTTGGTGGTTGTTTAATTTTTTTTAGTGTCAGAGGCTTCTATGTTAACCTGCTTTGTAGGAGAATTTTGATGGGTCAAGACATGCTGGAAATACCTTAGTAATGGAAGCATGATGGGTTAGTTGCACATTAATTGCTTTACAGTCTTTTCATAGAAGACTTTGGTGTGTGAGTTGAGTCAAATTCCTTACCTGTTCCAAAAGCTCCATGAATATTGCTTAGAATTTTGTTTCTACTTTATTTTATTCTTACAGTGCATTACTTCACTTTTTTCCAAATATGATCTGAAGCATTTTTGAGTCTGCTTTCTGAGGTATCTGGACTGGCCTCTGGATCAAAACTGTGATGCTTTATAGAAATAAGTTAAATGAAATATCTGTAATGTTCTCAGTCCTTTGTAATAGCTCTTGGATTTTTACCGTAGTCTAGGTTAGAAAAAAAAGTTTATTACTTAAATATTTACTGTAACTAGTGGTTTTGGGGACTCTGGTGTAGGATTGTTTATTTGCTTTTTCAGGTTGTTGGTTTTGGCTAGCATTCAGCTACTACCTTTTTTCCCTGTTTGCAGTTTCTCTTGAGTAATATCCATCTTTTCCCCACTTGCCTTTTAGTGCCCATTTGGATAAGGCAGGGAATCTGTGGAATGAATCTGACATTATAAAATGGCAAGTTGGCTGGTTCTTTCTCTCTTCACAACTACATAAGCATTTGTGCAGGCTCTCTTGTATGAGTGCACTCTTCCAGTATCCACAAAGGATAATCAACACCAGGCTGGGTTAGGCATGGTACTAGTTCTCTTCCGTCTGCTGTAGAAAAAAACATTTTTCTGGCTATTCCTCGCTATTCCCAGCAATCTGTTTCCGAGGAGGAGTCTGCTCACAGTGTCCAGATCACTCAGTTTCCTTCACTCAAGCAAGTCAAATCTCTTACTTGCTAACGCTATTTTAAGATTACATAAGCATACACTCTTAAGTTGTCTTGAAAGTTTAACACAGCTCAAGACAGTGCATCCCTAACTTTGTATCCTACTTTGTTAAACAAACCCTTTTCCTAAAGGTACACAAAGAGATTTGTTGTTAATGTTGACCTAAGCTGTCCTCCCCCTCCATGAATTGTGGATAGTGGTAGACAAATTAGTGACTGATGTGCTCCCAAGAAGTAAAATTTTAGTCCCATGTGAAGCTTATTGCACAGTTAGCATTCCCATGTTCTTATTCCCTGCATAAGGCAGTATCTGTAACACAGTGTCAGGTACAAAGCAGTTGGGGTAGTTGACTCTCTTTGAATTCAGAGAACTAATGTACAGTTTTTAAGAATCTTGATTAGGGTCCTTATAATGAATGGGTTTGGTGTTACTATTTTTGCTTCATTGTTGGAGAGGTCTGTCAAAAGTGGTACTTCTGCGGCAGGGGACATGCAGTGTTTCAGAACAAGAAGGGGCGGCCTGTAGAATCATGCCTGTGGTGTAACTGTGGGCATGTATGTGACGAAGGAGTTGGCACAAGGGATGGCATTTGTGCGGAGATGGTGTGGGGTTTCTTTGCAGTTTTTGTTGTCTGGCTCTGGAGAGTCTGTTGGGGTTGTTTGACAGTTACTAGTTGATTAAACTTACCCTTCCATTGTAGACCAGGCTGAAAGCTTTTTCTCAGTTATTGGAAGATTTAATATCTGTAATCCACTGTTCTGACATTTCTCTAAAGTGATTAAAAAGACATCCAAAGGGAGAGTTACTTATCTTATTCTGAATGCCAGGTGTGTAGTAAGATTAACTGAAGCTGTCTAATTTAATAGAAAGAAAATAATCTTTTTTTTTTTAAAGAGACATTTACAGTGTTTCAGCTCATACTGTAATAAATATTTCTGCTGAGGCCATTGCAGGAAAATGTCTTTATTAGATCAAAAATCTTTATGTGGCTTTCAAACTTGGTACAATAATTAAAAGATTAAGCAGGCTTTTGCCACGCGCTCAGTATGCATCAAACATAACAAAAAAAAGTTATTAACAGAATTCACTACTCATGTCTCCTTAATTTGTGTCTGTTAACACTATAGGAATGATTCCCTCCAAGCTCAAGTAGTTGCCTTTGTTAGTTGTGTTTCTGTCTGTGGTTTACAAAATATGCATTCTCACTTTTGCACACTGAGGATCTTCAAGAGTCCTTGGAGCAGTTTGAATTTTGAGCTTGGAGGCCTGAGCTTTACATAGAACTAGTAGGACTTTTGGGGTCTAGATTTGCTACCTCTTTTTTGTTTTGGTATATTTACAAGCAACTCTTGGTGATTGCTAGCTAAAAGGTGGTCTTTCTCTTGCTTCCTAATTGTTTTCTCCTTTGTAATAAAGATTACTACGTAACTGAAAAAAATTAACTGTTAATAAAGTCGGATATACAACAGGAAGAAAACACAATAGACCAAAATTTACAATGTGCTGCAGGGAGGGGTTTGTGTCCTGTGCTTTTTGTCTTCTAGTGCCACTTCTATGCACAAGGCAGAAGAGTTTTCCATTTACTTGCAAACCTCATCTGAATGTAGGAAAAATCAGATGAATTTAAAAGTAACAAAGATTTCACTCAAACAGGAGGCCAATTGACAGATGAGAGTCTAGAATATAATTTTTGGTGCGGCTGGAGGAAGGTGACAAATGATGCAATGAGTGGAAACACTTCTAGGAAGTCCCAGTGTCTTATTTCAGCTGTGCTGTGTGGCTTCTGTTTATGATGGTACCCAGCTGGCACTGGCAGAGTGGTATTAACAGGACTTTCTGAGAGCATAATAATGAAATAGTCAGGCTGTTTGTAATCAGACTTTTTTTTTTTGGTGCATTTTCTTTGTAGGTACCATTTTATTGGGAATGCCAAAAATTAATGTGTTCGAAAACTTAGTATTAGTTGAACAGTTTCAAGTATAGCTTCTGAATAAATTGTAAATTGTGATCTGATTTATTTGGGGAAAAAATTGAGATGCTTTTAGTGTTTCCAGATATAAGCAACTGTATTTTCTGGTAGGATATGCTTCATGATATGGCACTATGAAATTTTTTTGGCTGTCCATTAGGAAACTTTTTTTCTGTGGCTGTAAAATGGTAGATCAAGCAAAATTATCACATGAAGATGAATGGCAGAAATTTATTTGAAGAGAGAGTATGTTTCAAATTGTAAATATTCTAAAGAATTTTTTAAGGAAATGAGAATGAGTAAAGCCAAAGGGATCCGTCTTGGCTGATAGCAGATCTCAAGGGAAGGGTGTAAGAACAGAATAAGCGTATGCACATCTCTAGAATGCTCTCCTAGGCTCTAGCATTTCCACCAGAGGTGTCATCTTTAACACCTTTTGATGTTCTTTTTTTCTTCTGTGAATTTGTCAGGCTACTTTATGAACCATTGCCTACTTCTGCAAAGTAGCAAAGAATTCCAGCACTTCCCTATGTGCAGTGTGAAGAATCAGCTCTTTATTCTCCGATCGTCACCTGACCTCTTTCATTATGACATGCAGGGACTATTGAAAAACAGTGGATGCTCTTCACTTTCTTCATGCCCTTGTGATTCTGCTGACATAGGTTGTGTTGGCTTCTACATGACGTCTTTTCCAGACTGAAGAGTCCCAATCCATTTTGTTGCCCTGTAGAAGGAAAGCTGTTTTGTACTCCATCATCACTGTGCTCTTAATGAAGTTCTCTCTCTTAACTGATAATTCTTGTATCAGGTTAATTTGGGGATTGCTATTGCATGCTGAGCTCCTTCTTGTAACTTTATTTGTGAATGATAGTAGTTGGGTCAGAGCCCATTGCTTTGAAAGGTAAGTTGGGTTGGTTCTGGTGCCCCCTCACCACATGATGTGATTCACATTTCTCTGTATAGAGCCTTATCTCGTGTTATCACCCAGCCCCACAGTGCTGAGAGTTCCACCTGCAGCTACCCAGCAAACCTTGTTGCTTTGTTTTTCACGCCTTCCTCTAGGTAACTTACTTAGAAGGTTGGGTCGTTTGCCAATATGGGAAAGCTGTCTGTCTGACCTTTGCTATTAATTCTTGATACTGGCCAGCCCCTGTGGCGGTACCTCACAAGGCTCAACATCTGGCTGGAGGAGAGGGATCCAAACTGGAAGTCCTGTTATCTGTTTTTATTGCTGCCAGCTGGCTGGATGTTTACAGTGCATATAGCCTTGTAGCAGTTACAGTGAATGCTTACAGAATTTGGAGATTAGCAGAGGAAAAAGGGTGTAAGGAAAAGATTTGGAGGTGGTTTGGGGGGACAACTCCTTTGCTTGAAGGGAATGAGAGTTTTCTTATTACTGAAAAAATGTATATTGAACTGTTGCATGTCAATAAGGAATGATGATCTTTGAGAAATGACAAACACAAGATTTTCTTTCAATAAAGAAGAGCATGGAACCAAGGTCTGATCACGTCCTCCCTCACACCCCAGTCACGAAGTTTTTTCTGTGGATTTAACTCTACAAGGCAAAGGAGGACTCGGCCTGAGTCTGTGAAAACCTAACATGTTAGTGCACAAAAGCAGATGTTGCTGGCACCTCATTGTGTTCAAAAATAAAATAAGAACCAAATAAAAGGCATGTAGGTACAGGTTTTGAAAGCTTTATATGGACATGAAGATTTTGTGCTGTTTTCTACTTTTATATTTTTGCTCTTCTGTGCAAAAGAATATGAACAGTTATGTTCAAGGGGCTACAACTTTAGCCTGCCATCTGTTTCACTCCAAGCAGACAGAGTACAAAGATACTATGACTAAAGAAACTCATTTTTTAACCTTAGCGTTGGCTGGATTTTGCACCAGCTCCATGGTGCAATGCACATGCTTACATATGGGGCATGCCTGTTCCAACCACCTGTACTGAAATTGAAATACTTTCATGATGATAACATTGAACTAAGGGGAGGCTAAGGAAGGGGATGAGGAAGCATCATCCAGTTAAAAATCACTACAGATGTGTGCGAAATGTTCTATATATAAAATGTTCTGTATTACTGCTACATGTTTTGTAATTTACAATATTGTGACCTTAATATTTTTTTCTCCAAAGCATGAAATACAGTTATTTTGTTTTATTTGATGTAAACTTCTCAGTCTTTTGTGCATATTCAAATAGAAAATAACTCATTTTCTTTGTATAGGTTATAAAGCAGCTAAATGGAGTCTGAGCAGCTGTTTCATAGAGGCTACTATCGAAACAGCTACAACAGTATAACTAGTGCAAGCAGCGATGAGGAACTTTTAGATGGAGCAGGTGTGATTATGGACTTTCAGACCTCTGAAGATGACAATCTCTTGGATGGTGATGCATCAATTGGTAAGTTAATGTTAATTTCCACTTAAAAATTTCTTGGTGTTGTATTTTTCTGGTTTGGTGGGGTTTTTTGCTTTTGTTTTGGGGTTTCTTGTGGGAGTTTGTTTAATAAACAAAACCAACCCTTTTTCATAACTAATTAAAGTTTCTCTTTAGTTAATCTGCCCTTCAGAGGGATGCTTTAAACCTGAAGGTGGCTGGATGTTTTTCTTTGTGCTTGCCTAACAGTTACATTATATGGGATGACTTCTGATACCAGGCAGATACGAACTTATTTCTGGCAAATGACAAGTTTGCTGTCAAGTAGGGGAAGGATGGCTATTCTGCAGCTACCTGGTCTTTCTCTGCTGCAACAGGATTTTGGAAGTCTTATTGTTTTCGATATTTCTTTGGGGCAGAAGTTAACAGTCTCTTTTTAATTATTACTGATAGAGATAAATCTGTTTCTGCTTGATTCAGAAAGGCAGAAACCTTGTAAGTAGAAGTGTTAGAAGCAACAGAAAACACCATATGATTTGAACTTTTGACTAGGTGAAATGTTGCAAATAAATTTTGTTATTGTGAGCACTGAGAAAAAGCACTGAAGTAATACAAAGAAGAAAGAACTGGAAAGCTCTTCCTTCCTTTTTTTTTTTTTTTAATTTAAAAGCAGTTAATGGAGTGAAAGTGTTAACATTCTCTTAGCAATGGTCAAAGAGGGGAACAGGAGGGAAAGAAAGTAATTTATGCTTAAGATAGTAAACTTGATTAAATATATACTCTTGTCACTTCCTCTTAGTTTGTTTAAAATCAAACTCAGTCTCATGGGTATTCTTTTTTTACCATCCTTTCCTCCCCGTTAACATTTAGTTGTCTTCTGTCCTTGCGGAGTCTCTTTCTTCATGCATTTTCCCTTTGCCACACTTAGCAATTGAATGCTGGCGTTTTACTAGATAGTTGTGTTGTATCGTTATAAGCATCCTTCTTGTCTGTATTCCTTCCATCTAATTACATCTGTCTTGAACGTGCAGTTATTTAACTTTTATACTAATACAGGTATCAAGAACCAGGACACCTTCAATCTACATGAAAATTCCTTCTGCAAAATGACTTAGAGAACACCAGCTTGATGAAGTCAAGCACTTGATAGTTAGGAAATTATTAAATGAACAGCTGGCTTCCATGTGTAATATTTTTTTCTGGATATCTGACACTTCTAATAAAATAAGTGCCTTGCTTGTCCAACATAGTATTTGCAACCTGCACTGAAAGTCTGAAGCTACTCTGGTTATTGTTTGTATAAATCGTCACCATCGCTTCAAGCTTTACAGAGAAACGAGTTTGCAGTAAAAGAAATGATTTACAGAGCCAGTATTCTGTGTGTTACTTGTTGTGAAATTAGATCCATAAATTGAGTTTAAACAGACGAGGTGGTTGTTTTGTTTGACTGTCAAAGGCAATGCTAATTGCTGCACGTGCCCACAGCCCCTCTCTCATAATGCTGAAGTATTAGAATGTGCATTACAACTTAAATACTAATGTATTTTCTTCCCTGGAGTTGAATTTTTTGCTAATGGTCTGTCTGCTTGCCACGATTCTGGTCACTTGGTAAGAAGCAGCCATGGTAATAACCACTATTTTTTAAGTCAATGGTGATTTATGTGTCGCTATGCATGCAAAATATTTTCTTGTACAGTAAATCATAGCAAATAGCAGTAGATCAGAATCTGGTGTAAATTTTCATTTCCAGGTGGTAAGAACATACTTCCAAAGAAGTTATAAATAAACTTACATGCAGGAGGTAAACATCTATGTTTCTTGTTCCTTAGGTCTCCAAATGTATAAGGTGTTTTTCTTGTGTGTTTTTAATTCAGCAAATCTCATTGACAAGACCAAACAAGCACTTTTTTGCTGGACCGCATGTGCACTTTTGTAGCCCTCTGTTACTTAGCATCAGCTGTTTGGTTTGCGTTATTATTATTTAAAAACTGTTATCCTTACGTATTTTTGTTTCACTGAGACTAAGTACAGCTGAATTCATCACACAGAATCTATCCCACCTCCTGAGGAAGGGCAGGACCATCCCAGGAGCTGGAAGATCCCTTGCTTCTCCACACTGCAGGCCCTCCAGAGCATGATGTGAATGCAGGGGCCTTAGATCTAGCTCTGTACTTTAGCTGGTGAACCCTGCCAAAATTGGGAGCCCTATTTAAACATATAGTTTGTGTTGTAGGTCTGTAGGGCTGGAGGAATTTACGAGCTTGGTTTCTGGGCAACATGAACAAAATGGCAACAACGTATCTGTACTCAAAGTGATTGTGGAAATAAAGTAGTTAAATTGAAAGCTGCATAGCTGCAGAATGTAAGCTTGGACTACAAATAAGCACAGACGTGAATTTATCCAATCTGGATAAGTTGCCGTGGACAATAGAGTGTTTATCATAATTGTACAGTTTATGTAATGAAATATAAAATCACAAAGTTTTAAAAATCAAGACCATGCAGTGAGGAGAAAGTGAAGGATCAAGAAATTATCTTTTTTTCCCCTCCTTTTTTTGGCTAGTGAAAATTGAACCATAAACTACACAGTATTATGCAAATAAAAAGCTAACAATATGGAATTTCTAAAGTAATCGTAGTCTTTCCCCCTCATTCAGAGGGCAGTAAGTTAATGGAAGAAGTCTGCTCGTTTCAGTAGGCTTGATAAATCCCTTGGCTGTTGAGAACAGCGATTCTATAAAGCCTGCACAGTACTGCCATTCACATTACCACTCATACTTAAGCACTTAACTGGGGTGTACAAAGCCATTGAGGCTGTTATTCAATGGTGAATATGCCTTCTGTTGAAAGCATGTGGAAATTGGATGATATTGGGAAAGAATACTAGTGATACGTAGTACTTGTCTTATGTGGGAAAATCTTTTATGTTATATGGGACTAAACAAGCGAATGTTAATTGGAACCTGTCTTCAGAAAGTCTTATTATCTAGAATGTTAGGTGTCTTTAATATGTGGTTGATATACATTTGCCTTTTTAGTCCCACCTCTGATTTGCAATTTGGATGGTTTTGTATATTTCCACATGGAGAATTAACCATTATGTTAAAAACAATGCAGTACAATGATCTTGTTTCTCTTTAACACCATCTGAGAGCATGTATGTTACCTAATCTTTCACTCTGTCGTCTGAGAAGTATACAGAAACTGTGAATATGTAGTATTATATAAATATATATGTATAGTAATTATAGCATATATGTAGTATATCATATGGCTGTTGTGCTCCCCAGTAGCTGTTTTCTTTGCATAAATTTCAGACTTTTAGTGATAGCATTGTGGAAAACAAGTAGGTATCGTGATATAATAAATTCTTTGAGCGTAGTGTGTTTTAACATGCTAAATAATTAAATTGCTATGCATGTGGAGGCTTGGATGGCTTGCACCAAAGCCCTGCCTAGAAGGGATACTGCCTGTCGGCTTGGGTCAAAACTTGTTTTTGTTGCTTATCAAAACTAATCTCTTTGTAGTTGTGAAGTTAGTGTTTTTCCTTGATGAACTGCTGTGTAATGAGAATCATGGTGACGTTATACTGATAACGGAAGTATCTGCCTCTTTGTAGGGAGGATGTCTTAACTAATGCTTGTACATATAATGTACTTCCATGGATGTGGTCTGTGGAGATCATTTTCATCATGACTTATCTGTATTTATTTTTAGACTGTATGCTCTGTTTCTTGTGAGGTCAGTTTAAACACATTATGCTTACCATTGAGAAGCTATACATTCTTTAATAATGGAGTCATACAAGCCAATATATACTGGTTTAAATGTTATAGGAGGAGATCTATACTGTTTAGTTTAAAAAAAGTTACACAGAAGAGTTTGTAGTTTTCCATCACTTTAATAGGGGGAAAAAAAAATAATTTCTGAACAGAAGTGAAATCTCCTGAATTGAAATACATTATCAGATTCATATTTTAACTGGGGAATGTAAATGAGAAGATGAGAGAAAAAGAATGGACCAGACATTTCAACATTGGCTTGCTTTGCCTTGCCTGTTTCTGAAGTTTGAGAGACACAATTCCTGGCTACTGGCTGGGTTTGAAGGGTATAACAAGTCTCTTCCCAAGTTCAAACTTTCACCTTTTATGACCCAGGGTTAGCCAGCTACCAAGGTGAAACAGAGGTCTCCATAATTGTACTCAGAATTGAGCGTTGTTTATATGATGTAAGAGGGGACTGTACCAGTTTTCACTTTTTTTTTTTTTTTTTTTTTNTTTTTTTTTTAATTTTATTTAAGTGCAGGGCAAGCTCAGCAGGAGGTAGATTTGTGTAATGTTGCCAGACTGCACATTTTTCAAGGCACTGACTGAAATCAGATGATTAAACCTTATATGCAGCAAAAATGGTTTGCAAACAAATGATCTCACTGGTGTTTATGTCTCAAGGTACTTTGATATGTCTGTGGGAGTCTGAGTCCTGAATGAGCTTCATGTTCTTTTCAATAGCTATAGTGATTCCTGCTGCAGTTGAAGGAGCTTGGTTGCTTATATTGTGACTTCAGTGTGGAGACAGTTTACAGTCTGGCATATGGTGTTAACAGAAAATTGGCAAAAGTTAACCTTAATATGACAACCTGTAAACTGGTAATTCAAAAAGCTGCTGCTACAGCCGCTACTATCTCCCCACAGTGATAGCAGCGCCACTGAAATAAAAGAATACGCCAGCAGGTCGTGCTGTAAAACACTGCAGCTCTTCTATACTGTCCTTACCCACAAGTTGGAGTCCTTTGCCTAAAGTGAGACTAAAATGATTAATTTTCAGCACCCTAAAGACCAACATCAAAAATGTGATATAGTGATCTAATATTATGGCATTATTTGAGGAATATAATGTAATTTTCAGCAAGTACAGGTTCTTCTATACAATCCAGAAATCCACACCATGTCAGAGGTTAATTGTTCAAGCAAGATCTAGACATAATTGTTTTCCAACAACTCCTGACCGTCCTTTCACATGTTTGCTTGTTTGTATTTAAATATCGCGGTTCATAGAGAAAAGAAAGATTGTGAAGAAAAAATAAAATAACTTATTTCCTGCGTAAAGAACTTCAGTTCCTGTTATATTCTTTATGCGTGGAAATTGCATTAACAGGTACTTCCTCTTGTCAATGGCTGATATAAAGAAGACTCTTCGAAGTCATTTTGTACCGTTGGTATTGTTTGTGTTTTCCATGAATGTGGTATAAAACTGACATGACTGAACAGTCCTTATGACAGTTTGACATATCTCTTCCCTAAGTTACACACAACCTATTTTCCAAGTTAGCAATTTTTGCATTAAAGGGCTTATTGTTCTTCTTAAGGAGGGAATATATTTGCTTTCAAATGATGCCATACAAATTGAAGTATGAGATGACTTGCTGTGATCACAACAGCAAGCATGAGGCACAGCTAGTTTGTTTTGAGTAGTTAAATTGTCAGTAATTGGTTATCATTCACTTTTTTCTCTTGGATTATAGTTAGACTTGCAGGCATTTTGTCTGTGCTCCATGCTACTAATGCAGGTGAACATGAGACATCTGACAGTACAGAACAATGTTTCTTTTTTTTTTCTAATTAGTAATGCATGAAGGTAATTTTGTCCATCTATCTGGAACACAGGTTGTTACACATTATGTTTACATGGATAACTGGGCTAATTAACAAAGTTCTTCCTTCAAGGATTTCAAACTTCCGGCAGAAAATGAAAAAATTGACTGGAAGATTATTAAATTAAGGTGAAAAAATGTTTTCTCTTTAGTTATTGGATGTCATTATTGAATGAGTTGCGGGTGTTTGAAATTTCTTTTGCATCTTACCTGTTTATCGTGATAGTGATTTTCCTGAACTCTGGTCTGTTTTTTTTGTTTTTAATGTAATTATTATCCAAAATGAAAATCCCTTGATTGAACAGCCTGTAACAGTGTTTACAGTGTTAGTTTGTGCCTTTAGAATTGGATTGGTGTGGCATGAGACTTCCTAAGGGATGGAAATTATGGCAGTGTGTATGTAAAGTTCTAGTAATGAATTTCTGACAGATGCCAAAGTCAGTTCTTTGAAGACTTGTTTATAGGATATGAGAATTGTGTTGGTTTTAGAATTTAACCCTCCCTACAGTCCCTGAATATTCTTGCCAGTCTTTCTTGCCGAAGTTGTATTTACAAAATTAGGTTTCATCATCTTCCAAAACACACAAGCATATGCATTTCTAGCTTGTTACACTGGAAGAAGATGAATCATAATACTAGTAATTCATTCTTTCCATCTTTCAAATATTATATAATCTTGTTGTTTTCCTTCTGCAGCTCAGCTGAAGTGCTCACAGTACACTGGCTTTGTTAACAGATGCTGCTGAGGCAGTTATTTCTGACTTGACAGCCCAGTATAGTGCTATCAGATGTGTGTCCTCCTCCCAGGCATGCTCTATGAATAGTGTAAGGAGAAGGAATGAAAGCTGAGGAAATGTGATGGCAGATATGTAGGTATGTAGAAACAAAAGTCTGAAGCATGCAATAGTCTAATATGACCATAAAGTCTTTGAGTACTAAATAAATAATTGTCATCACAACATTAATATTTCATTTATTCAGTTTGCCTTTGATTTGTTCTCTCAAGTCAGCCAAAGGAGGCAGATAGGATTGTAACCAAGTTGATGTCAGGCTGCACTCTTGCTTTCTGCCTTTGAGAGTATTCTTGCCTACCAGCTAAGAAATACATTTTAAAGTGAAAGCTTTTCATCTGCTCAGACTGAACAGAAATGTTCTTCTGGAAGAGGATGTTGTGATGTTCCTGAAATGCAAGAACAGCTTTACTGGCTGAAACCTCAAATCCAGCCAGCTCAGCATCCTGTCTCTGACAGGAGTCAAAAGTTAGTGCCTATGGAAGTTCATCTGAGTACTTGTAGAGCGCTTTCAATGGCTGAGGGCCTCTCTCAGCTGAGTGGTGGTTTTTAGAGTTTTAGTCCTCCTCTGGATTCCTTTTCCATGGTCTTTAGCACCCACACCATCCTTTGGCAAGCTCTAACAGCTTAGCTACACTTTATGTGAAGAACCACTTTTGAACCTAAATCCAGGTATAAATACTGCTGAGAACAGCTACAACTGCCAGTGTCACCTAGGCTGACACTGACCTATGCAGTAGCATGGACTGACATATGGACTTCCTTGTCACCCTTGTACAGCAGAAATGCTCAATTTTTTTGTGTGTGTGTTTTGGTTTGGTTTGGTTTTTTTTGTTGATTTTGCAGCTGTGAAAACTCTTTCTGCTGATACATAGGGGCTTTAGGGGTTATTATTAGCTTATTGAAATGAAACTGCTGTTGGTACAAAGAGGTTTGCTATGAAACTAGGACAGGGTGACCTGAAACTAGGGTGACTTGGTTGTCTTGCCCAATACATATGCTCTGATAAGGCCTGTCATGCATTGGCCATATGCAGGTAGAAACTAATGATGGTTAGCACATCCACAGCATGGTGCTGTGGCTGTGGAAGGCTTCTCAGAGGAGAAAGGAAAGAATCATGGTTTAAAACCCCACGTTTCCTACTGAAAAGAACTGCATCAAAGCAGTAATTTAATTACAGCTAATTAGTGAGTAGGTAAATTTGTAAATCACTGGTGTGAGGTATCAAACTGTTTATAGCTTATGTTTTGCTATATCTGTATACAACGTGTACTCATTAACAAAAATTTCTTGTTGTCCTTGCCCTTGTCGTTTGTTGTTGTATTGATCCTGCAAACCAATAACTGTCTTAAGAGCTCTTTCATTAGAACAGATGGTGAGAATTTTATTTCCATTGCCACTTATTTCTTTCTCTCAGTTGTCTCTTTTCCAGGTTAAGAACTTCTGGTTTGCTCAGTTGGACCTTGCAGCTACCCCATGCTTTGCATCCTTTTTAGTGCCCCTTTCTGAACCTTTTCTGATATCTGTAACTTACAGGAGGGATCAGAACTTCACACAGCATTTGGCATATCATGGAAATAGCATGTCATGAAGTAGCAAGTCGTATTTTGACCATTACTAAGTATTGAGCTCATAGTTTAATGGAATTCAAATATGCCTGGCATAGAATAGCATTATGTATTAACAACATGCAAAATTGCTGTTGGCACTATGTTCACACAGTTTATGTATGTGTGGAGAAGAGGTAATATTGCTGAAGACAAAAAAGTAAGCTTAATATATATGGCATATCTAGGGAGGAATACCTGTTGGTGCTGTAATTTCATCCCCAGCACATACTTTGAAGTGTAAGTTGGAAATAATGGCCAAAAATAACCCTAAAACCGAATAAGGGCAATCTAGCAGATAAAGCCTATTTCTTTAAATGCATTTACGTAAGAGGAAAACCAGATGATCTTGGTAGCAGAACTTGGGCTAGTTCTAGAAAAGGGAGAAGTAAACTTTAGAAGAGCTGCTAATAAGCCAGGATTGCTTCCTACTAAGAATGCAAAATCTTTTTGTTGATGAGTTATAATTAAGGTTTTAGCATATTGGAGTGTGAGGAAAGGACATGTATGCAAAGGTGAAAATGCAGTAGGACTTTTTCTTAGCAAAAGCCTACCCTGTAAAGAACAGAAAAATTATAGAAAGTAGTTGAGGTACTTACAGAATCAGAGAAAGCAACTTGTTTGCAGAAAATAGTCTGCTTTTCTTTCAAAGTCCTTCCTGCATTATTAGTACAGTAAAATTAGATATTTTTAATATCAGCATAAAGCTGACCAATTTAAAAAAAAAATAAAAGAACCCCACTTCTCACAGCTGATAGGTATATGTAGGGTTTTTATGTAAAGGATTTTCTTCCAGTCTTGTTTGGTTATAGATGAAGAAGTATGATGGACAAGCCCAGAAAGAAGTGAAAAGATAATTGAAGAGTGTAGTCTTTTTTTACATGTTTTGGGCCAAGATGTCAAAGCAGTCTTTAGGGACCAAACACTTGGGTTTTTTCCAGTTTATTTTGGTCATGTTGCATCATGATTTCATTATTTCCACCTTTTTCTGTCTATTTTTTTTCTTTTCCTGTCCTAAAGTTTTACATGGCAGTGGGGAACCTTTACTCATATTTCACTGATTTGCAGTGAAGTTTCAGCTACCCTGTGGGGAAGTCAGTCTCAAAATTGATTACACAACGTGCCTGTAGCTATATGACCTGTTCTATGGCATTCTGTTTGCTGGTTGGGTTTGACTTAAATTACCATCTTCCGTGTCTGGACAGTGAATAAAAGCACCATTGGAAGTTACACAATACTGTAGGAGCATAACTGAGGAACCTGTGGTTGGCCAGTGAGGACACAAGCTTATTAGGCTAGATTCTGGAATCAAGTGTTCTCTGCTGGGTGAAATGATTGCAAGCAAAATTAAGTAACTAATTTGTGGGAAACAAATTATTTTGAAAAAAAACCCCTGTGATTAAGAAGCTGGTGGTTTGGTTTTTTTTGGTATAATAAAACACAAATAGAGGAAATCTTAGTGTATATCACTGCTAAGCACATTCCTCTGGGCTTTTTGACTCCTGTTTTGTTTAAACCCCATCTGCCTTGAAGTACTCAACAGCATGTCATAAATTTTTCTTCTGCTTTTACATTTGGTCTAAAATTTTTCTTATTGTTGTCTATCTGGCTCAGTGAGGCTTTTGATGAGGTGGCAATGGAAACACCTTAATGGAGTCTTCTGCATATAGCTTGATACAGAACTGGGAGCCTTTTGCTACCACCACTGTGATCAAGCACAGAGTTCTATATAATGCTGATGAATCAATGAATAAAGTTTGGGACTCTATAATTTAAGATTATTATAATATATTTTTACTATGTATTAATTTGAAGCTATGAATAACTGAACTAACTGAAATTTTATTTTTTCCTCTCTTTCTTTTTTTTTTTAATCACATCTTTGAGTTATTTCATTCTGGACTATGTCTGGGTACCAGAACTGAGAGAAGGGTGTTTGTCCTTCCTTCATTGTCTTATTTTCTTTAGTGTCCTCACTGCTGGCTCTGTGTGACCCAGATGAGAAAGCTGTATGATTCTATGCAGAATGAACAAAAGTTAGACTGAAGGGGCTGCAAGATCAGTAAACTGAAGCACATTAAGTATAAGAAGTCAAGCTGGTAGAGGGATTAGACCTGTTCTTAACTATGCCTCATAGTTTAAGAAAAGAAGAAATTGGAAAAAAGACAGGATAATAAAGCTGGAAAGAAAAGGAATGGAAGGAAGAGAAATGGGACACAGTAGGTTTTGAAACATCTTGTGTATTTTTTGGGGCACCCTGTTGTAAATGGATGCTTTCATGCCCAACCTTCAGTTTAGGATGTGTATGAATTAAATGGTCGGAGATGGCAGCCGTTTTGAGGAGTGCTCTATTATGTAGCATTTTTCAAGAGAAAATTACCTTCTAGCTCTGCTGAAGGAGAAGCTTTAGTTTTGAATAATAATAGGAAAGAAAATGACAGTGAAGAGTCACCAAAATGTTCTGTATCAATCACACTAACTTCTGTCATTATCAGACATATTTTTGGCATCTCTTGTTACTTTAATGAAATCATTCAGCTTCCTGAGTCTTACATTTGGAGTTTTATAAAAGACATGATTTTTAATTTTCATTATCTGGTGCAATGAAATTACATATTCTATCACCAAAATAAACCAAGTATTTGAGAGAATTGAGAGATTATGTTTGGTATATATATAACAAGATGTTTGGTTGTCTCCCTTTAACCTAGTTTACCTTTTAATATGAAATGGTGGAGTAGTGCTTTGGAATTAAGATCCTCCATCCAACCTCTGGTAAGCAGGCTGTCATGCCTCTGTGATACTGCTCTTTTCACTGGCCTTGTTTTGCCACCACAAAACACCTTTACCTGGGTGCATGTGATTTGTCTAACCTCTCACTTGTTCTTGTATTTTCAGATACTTTATCTTTAATGTGTTTCTTCTCTCTCCCTAAAAGGGAAAAGGTGTGGAGGGAGGATTAAGGTATCTTTCATCGTTCTCAGTATTCATTAAAGGTGTGTCACCCATATACATTGTGATATTTCTAGAACAATGGACTTGGAACCCTTTTCTGCAAAGATAAATGCATCAAAGGAAAGGTTAACCACAGCATGTGCCAGCTGAGAACAATGGGAGCACTCAGATGTGTGAAGTTACTTGGGCATGGAGGATTTCTGGGATTGAGGCCTTAGTCTGTAATTACTGTGATGAAATCTTGAAAGGAAGCTGCTGTACTAACCTGATGTTTACAGATAAACTGTTCTGTGTACTAAAGTAGCCATTTTAAAGGGTTCTCAGTCATTGAAAAACAAGGCTATTGTAAAACTAAATTTAGGCCTTGCAACAAGTGTTCATAATATTATATACTCCCTAATGCCCCAAGTGCTTAGTTAGCTAGAGGCACTATTTCACTAACTACAATGTTGGAATTTGTTGAACTTCACAACACAAATAACTGGCATTCTGTTCTGAATATATAATTACCAGTCAGACACTATTTCAAACCAGGTAGAAAAGGAGTAATTTGGAAAGATGAAATTGTAGACTTTTAGTTATTAAAAAAGACTGGCTTAACTTGGTCAGGTTAGCATGCATAGTATCTTTCTCTTGCTTAAAAAGCCCACACTTCTCGTTGTATTATAGGAAAGGGAATACACACAGTGGTAGTGGTTATGAACAATGAGAACAGAAGCTGCTGGTAATTGAGAAGGGAAAATGACTGTTCTGCTTTTTAAGAGTCGACAAAGGAAGGACTGTATTTGGCAGCCAGTGCACGAGTGACCTCGGTAGAGCTGCTGCAATTAAAATTAGGTAGACTTGAAATACTGTGTAGCAAGTAAGAAGTTGTATCTGATTTATGCTGCAGACTTGGTGCCATTTGTATTCAGTTGTTACCTAAAGTTTATGAGAAATACCCTCCAACTAGTTATACCCTTTATCTTTTCAAACTTGGACTGAGTATTAGAAACGTGTCGAAATTTTTACCTATGCCTTAGTACAATGAACAAGTTTAGGCCAACAAATTAGCCATTTATTTGCTGTGACTGATTTTTATTATCTGTTCTTGAGACATTCCAGGCCTTTGGTAACCACATCAAACTCTTAAACTAGCGATGATCTTCCAGACTGTGTTAAGTCCTTTATATCATTTATTTCATATTCTATCAAATATGGAGTCTTCTATTATCAACATAAAATAACTGCACTAACAATTCATTCTGTAATAATTCTTTCTTCAGGTTACAAAAATTGTTGTTATATTTCTTTCTGCTGTGAATGACTTTTTATTTAGAGTCTTACGATAACGTTATAGACTCTTTCCAGGTGCTGTAGAGGTAAAGAGTTGAGAATGCTCAGGGATTTCTGTTTTACTTCTACTTAACGGAGAAGTAATGTGGATAATTTGAAGGTCAGAGGTGCTTCCGTTTATTTTTCAACAGTCAAAAATAAATGGTGAGAATGCATAACGGCTCTGAAAGTCACACCACTTCTGGATATTCAAGATCATAAAGATTCAGTTGCTCTTGTTGAAAAGGTGGTTGTAGGAGGCCGCTCTTCAGAAAGCATTTCATTGTATAGATGACAGCAAATGCAGATGTCTGTTTTAACTCAATAGAAGACACCAGTATTTTAAAACTGAATATCTGTAGCTCAAGGGTTCCTTTTGTCTTAGAGATAAGATAGTCTTTAAGGTTTTAAAACATATTTTGCTATATTATCTTTTTTTTCCCCCTTCTTTCATTCTCATTTGTTTTTCGATCTACAGAGATAGCAGCATTTTATCAACATTTGTATTTGAGCCATATTTTAAAGATTTAATATTTTGACAGGTCTCTAAAGTTAATTTAATATTTCTTTGTCCTACTCTGTGCTCAAAAAGATCATTTGCAGTACACAGGTTGTAACACTGACATTGGCTTGTAAAAGAAATAACTTCCTTAAGAACATACTTGGAAAATTATCTAAGAAACCAATGCATTTGAAAACTAAAATAGTTGTCTGTCTGTCACACTTTCAGAGGTGAAAAAGCATACATAATAAAATAAATTTTGTTCCTTATGACTTGTGTGAATGAAACTCAAGCCAGGCCTTGGTGCTGCAGGCATGCATTGTTCTCAACTTCGCTAAGCATTAAAGGTCTTGGTAATTTCACTGGGACCCCTCAGTTACATCCTATGTTTGTGTGTATACACACACATGTACAAGATATATTACAGTGTTATACTGGGGCAGTATGTCTAACTAGCATATCCATTTTCAGCTCTTGAGAGCATTTTTTACTGTTATGTAGTTTGACAAAATGAATCTCTGCAATTTAAGTGATAGTGTAGTTGATGTATGACACATTTTACTGAAGCAGAACACTTAAAATGACTGAGAACAATATATCATGGAACAATAATTTTATATTATGTGCTAGAGAGAAAAAATATATATGTACATATTACATATTTAATTACAAGTGAACTAACTATGGAAATCTCATGTAAAAAAAAAATTTCTTATCAATAATTGCAAGATAGGACCAGTACAAGATCATACAGTAAACATAAATTAATATATGGATACAATATATAATAATATCTGTTTCAAAAGCAAGCAATGATATAGTCATCTAGAGACAGGAAATCTTGAACTACCAGTTATTTGAAGTATTTGGGCTTTGACAAAGCTGTAACAGTCACTGTTTGATGATGTATCACATGAACGTCTTGTGTAGCATTCATGTGGGTTGTTGCTTATTTTGTGTCTGTGACTTTTAAGAGAGTTGGAGCATTTTATCAATGTGTAGACTAATGCAAAGTTAAGTATGGACTTGTCTTTATTACATTTGCTCTACCCCAGACTTTTTAATATGAATATTATGTGGTTATAATACCAGAACAATTACCACCAAAAAAATGGAGATGCCAGACTATTCTAGTTAGAGATGTAATTAATTCTTGCTTTAATGTTTTGGAGTGCATATGTTCATATATGACATTCACTTCTGTAGAACTGAAAGTTCTACACTGTGAATAGGATGGTGGAAGTGAAAGTGGGGCAAGCTCACCCTGTGGAGCAGTGCTTGGCTTCTAGCATGTGTTGTGGTTTAACCCCAGCTGGCAACTAAGAACCACGCAGCCACTCGTTCAGTCCCCCCAGCAGGATGGGGGTGAGAGTCAGAAAAGTAAAAGTGAGAAAACTTGTGGGTTGAGATCAAGGCAGTTCAATAGGTAAAGCAGAAGCTGCACATGCAAGCCAAGCAAAACAAGGGATTCGTTCACTACTTCCCAGGGGCAGGCAGGTGTTCAGCTGTCTCCAGGACAGCTGGGCTCCGTCACATGTTAAGGTTACCTGTGAAGACAAATGCCATCACTCTGGATGTCCCCGCCATTCTCTTCCCCCCCAAATACACACTGAGCATGACATCATAGGGTGTGGAATATCCCTTTGGGCAGTTGGGGTCAGCTGTCCTGGCTGTGCCCCCTCCCAGCTCCTTGTGCATCTGGCAGGGCCTGAGAAGCTGAAAAGTCCTTGACTACCATGCAACTACTTAGCAATAACTGAAACACCAGTGTATTATCAACATTCTTTTCATACTAAATCCAAACCACAGCACTATAGCAGCTACTAGAAAGAAAATTAACTCTGTCCCAGCTGAAAACAGGACAGCAGCTTCTCTTGTTCTTCCTCAGTGGTAATAATTTTGATGTTTGAAAAGAGTAAATAAAATTACTGGGAGACAGGCTTTCCCCACACCAGGGGTAATACATGAACTTTGATCTTTCATGTCCCTTCCAAATAAAATGTGATGGTAGCTGTTTAAAAAGTCTGTGGCGGTGTGGCTCCAGATGGGCCAATAAAATTAGTTTGAATCTCTTCTTCAGTTTCATGGGCCGAAATGCACGTTTGCCTTTTTAACTGAGCCCGTAACCCCACCGCTCCCTTGTTGAGAAGGCTGGCAGTTTCGGCAGCAAGTGAACTCATGCCGCCGTTTGTCGGTGTGTCCCCACGCCGCTGGAGCCGCAGGACNGGGCCGCGCCCGCCCAGCCCCCGGCAGCGGCTGCGGCCGCCCCGCGCTGACATCAGCGGCGGGCAGAGCCCGGCTCCTGCGCCAAGGCGGCAGCGGCAGCCGCGCTGCGCAGGCCGGATCCCGGTCAAACATGGCAGCGTCCCCCGCGGCCGCCCTTGTGTGAGAAATGCCGCGGCCCTGCTGAGCCGGCACACGGGCCTCGGGTTCGTCTCATCCATGGATGCCTCTTCTGATCCGTATCTGCCCTACGATGGCGGGGGAGAAGACGGCATTCCGCTCAGGGAGCTGCATAAGCGAGGTATGCCGGATTCGCGTTCGAGTTACTTGTTTGCTTATCTGGATGTGTGAGACTGCTGTTCGGCTTTGAAGCAGAGGGCTGAAGACTTGTTAATCATCTCATCGCTTTGTTTTGCCAGCCTCATGCCTTTTGTAGGAGGAGAATTCAGTTGTGGCTGGTTCCTGTGCTGTCAGTGACTGTTTTCTCTGTGGGCAGATTAGTCCTGCTGCACATCTCATCGGCTTGGGACTCCATCTTCGATATGTGGCAGTCTTGGCTTTCTCTCTTTTTTAAATCAATATAATAATCGCGCGTGCAAAAAAAACCAAACCAACCACAAAAAATAAAAGTGTTTGTGACCATTACTAAATTGGCGAGAGTGTATTATATAGGCTATTTCCATGCCTTTCCCTAACTTGGATAGGAACAGTGTCTAGCTTTGAAGTTTCCCTACNAGGGGTAATACATGAACTTTGATCTTTCATGTCCCTTCCAAATAAAATGTGATGGTAGCTGTTTAAAAAGTCTGTGGCGGTGTGGCTCCAGATGGGCCAATAAAATTAGTTTGAATCTCTTTCTTCAGTTTCCTGGGCCGAAATGCACGTTTGCCTTTTTAACTGAGCCCGTAACCCCACCGTTCCCTTGTTGAGAAGGCTGGCAGTTTCGGCAGCAAGTGAACTCATGCCGCCGTTTGTCGGTGTGTCCCCACGCCGCTGGAGCCGCAGGACGGGGCGGTGCTGGCGGAGCGGGGCCGCAGCCCTGCGCGCCCGCTCGGGGGCACTTCTGCCCTAAGTTGCAAACGGGCCCTTCTCCTCTTCTTCCTGTCAGCGGTTAAATACGTGGCTTCGTTTTCCTGCGCAGAGGAAACAGCGAGCGCTGCGCTGCGTGGCGGCAGCGGCCCCCGCGGCGGGAGGCGCAGGTAGCGGGGCCGCGCCCGCCCAGCCCCCGGCAGCGGCTGCGGCCGCCCCGCGCTGACATCAGCGGCGGGCAGAGCCCGGCTCCTGCGCCAAGGCGGCAGCGGCAGCCGCGCTGCGCAGGCCGGATCCCGGTCAAACATGGCAGCGTCCCCCGCGGCCGCCCTTGTGTGAGAAATGCCGCGGCCCTGCTGAGCCGGCACACGGGCCTCGGGTTCGTCTCATCCATGGATGCCTCTTCTGATCCGTATCTGCCCTACGATGGCGGGGGAGAAGACGGCATTCCGCTCAGGGAGCTGCATAAGCGAGGTATGCCGGATTCGCGTTCGAGTTACTTGTTTGCTTATCTGGATGTGTGAGACTGCTGTTCGGCTTTGAAGCAGAGGGCTGAAGACTTGTTAATCATCTCATCGCTTTGTTTTGCCAGCCTCATGCCTTTTGTAGGAGGAGAATTCAGTTGTGGCTGGTTCCTGTGCTGTCAGTGACTGTTTTCTCTGTGGGCAGATTAGTCCTGCTGCACATCTCATCGGCTTGGGACTCCATCTTCGATATGTGGCAGTCTTGGCTTTCTCTCTTTTTTAAATCAATATAATAATCGCGCGTGCAAAAAAAACCAAACCAACCACAAAAAATAAAAGTGTTTGTGACCATTACTAAATTGGCGAGAGTGTATTATATAGGCTATTTCCATGCCTTTCCCTAACTTGGATAGGAACAGTGTCTAGCTTTGAAGTTTCCCTACATGCTATTAGTCTTGACTCTTTGTTGACATCTTTGATATGTGAAGGGAAAGCTATACAACTGTAATATGTCAGTTAAGCCAGTATTGATGAGCTATTAAGAAACTGGAGCTTTGTCGTAGGTTCTGTACACTGTTGCTTGCAAGGAAGCAGATTTAAAAAGAAGTGTTATCGATGTTGGGGGGAAGAATCCTATTTGAAGCTTGCCTTTTGTTTCTTACTGCAAATTTAAAGCAGAATATGTTCTATAACGATTTGGGTTTGTACTGAGAGAAGTTGTAGCGGGATTAAGTTATGCATTCAAGTTCTGAGGATATGTTGTTTTTTCTTGGTTGGATTTGATAGTTGCACTTTGGTGTTTAAGAACAGTAAATGTGGTAAATTCTTACTTTAGTTTTGTTTAAATTGGCTAATCTAAAATTAGAACATTATCAATATTTATGGCTGATGGTGATTGCGTTAGAGGGGAAGTAGGCTGAGAATAAATATATGATTTACATAAGATGATTTTTTTTTCCTCTCCATGTTAATTTGTTGTTTTACCTTTCCTTGTAGACTCATTTCTATAAATAGGTAAATTAGGTCACACTTTTTAGTGTTCTTCTAGCATTTTTATTTGTGTTTTAGTAGTTTACATAAAAGGTTATTGGTTGTCTTTTTATGATTTTTAGAGTGTTTTTCAGCATATGTTAAGAGTATCAACAGGTTCTAATATGGCTTAGAGTGTTTTAAAGACAAGCAAATTTTTCTCAGCCTAGATTATTATTACATAGCAGGTGCTGGATAGTTCTCTAAGTCAGATTTTAGAATCACTTCCTAGAAATCAAGGATGATATTTTCTTAGAATATTTGTGAGGTGTGAATTGGAGATCTTATCAGTGTATATAAATACCCAAAGGGAAGGTGCAAAGGAGACTGAGCCAGGTGGTGCCCAGTGACAGCACCAGAGGAAATGGGCACAAACTGAAATGCAGGAGGCTCCTTCTGGACATCAGGGAACAGTTTTTTATTGTGAGAGTGACTGAGCACTGGAACAGGTTGCCAGAAAGGTGGTGAAATCACCTTCCTTGGAGATATGAGAAAGCTGTCTGGACATGGTCCTGGGAAACTGGTTGTAGGTGGCCCTGTTTGAGCAGACAGGCTTGGACCAGATGACCTCTGGAGGTCCCTCCCAACCTCCACCATTATGTGGATGTAGATTTGTAGATAGTTTTAAAGTTGAAAACTGTAAAACAGACCTATTATTACACTTTCAGTCTCTCCAAATTATAGTTAGATATGGAAGAGTGATCAGCTGCACATTCCTGGAAATTAGCAGATTTTAATTGATTTTACAGTGCAAAAAGTAGATATATTCGCAGTGCAAAATGGTATCCGGCTTACTGGAGTATTGGTATTAAATATACAGTTTACAAATACTGTAGTGGAAACAGTGGAGGGTTTGACTGGGTGTTCCCATTGTGGTGACAGCACTAGGAGCCAGAAAAATAATTCCCAGTTGTGAGGTGTCCAGTTAGGGCTTGTAAATCCTGTATTTTGATACTGTATTTCAAAACCAGTGTTACTGTTGCTTCTTTGGTTTGCTATGGTGAGTTTTTGTTTTTTGAAAGAAACACAACAAACAACAACAAAAAAAACCCAAACGGTGTTACCATAATCTCTTGCAAATCTTAATTTGCCAAGTGCATATGACTCAGAAGATGACTGAGTCTCCAGACCAGTTTGTTCTATAGATTTCGTCAAAATTTGTGTGTATTTCCTGCTGATTTACCATACCACGGTAACCTGTTACTGTAATCTTACTATCAAAATGAGACTTAAAATGCTAACAGACAAAACAAAAAATTTAAAGTGATTTCTGGACATTTCTTTATTATCTCTGAGTCTAGAAAAGGATACTGCCAAGGTTTTTTTTCATCTCCTGTAGATTTCAGAGCATTTTAATATCAAGCTAAGAGAAAATGGATGAAGATATTTTAAGAAAATAAGCTTAATTTTTAAAGCCTGCAGATTTTTTTCACTTATTCCCACAGTGACCGTTCTGTCCTGCAGAGTACTGTTCATGTAATGCAAATCTGCTTTGTAACATCAAAGCATTTGTTGCACTAATTGACTGCAGTGGCTCACCCAAAGTGGCTGTACCTCAGCAATGATGAAATCACTGTAGGGGTCTTTGAGATTTAATTACTGGCCATCACTAATGTTCAATGAGCTGAGGTACAAAATATTGTAATACATTATTATTAAAAGCCTGTCCTGTTGGTTTGCATTAAGAAGATATTTTATTTTTTTTCCAATGCAGATATGCTGTGAAACATCAAATGGAAAAATTTTTAAATATGTATTTATTAGTTTTTATTTTTTGATGTTGACGGATATTATTGAATACTTTTAATTAGGACTTCCTTATGTTGCTCTGTCCTGAGACTTTTCTTTATTTATAGTATAAACCATATGCTGGAATATATGTCGTGTAAATAAATTATTCATGTTGTTCACTTCATTGCCCCTGGATTTATTTTTGCATCATTTTTGCTAGCTAGACCTTTTTGAAAGTTTGAAATTATCAGTATCTTGCTTGTTTTCTAGCCATTCACAGACATACTCACACTCTTTGATTCCCTTCTTGCCTTTTTTTTTTTCCTAAATAAGCACTTATTTTACCGTTCCTTAATAATCATTTGAAATCTGAGCAATGGCAGTACATGTATAGTGGCCAGGCTACCGGTAGCAAAACTTGAGCTTCAGCAAGCATGGGGGTTGTCAACGCCCTTTTATTTGTTGCATATAATAACTACATCTTAGATTTTTAGGGTTTGGAAGTCCTCAAGCAAAATTAATGAAATGCTGTTCTGTTAATAATCTGCAGTTAGTGACCAGGAGGTGTGAAAATTACCTGTATGAAGAGCACACCCAATTTACTGATGACTTCATTTTAGTACAATTTTTTTTCTGAGAGAGACAAAAGAACTCACAATTTCATTTGTTGTGCACCGGTTACCACTGCATGTAGGCGCAACTCCTGTTGCTTAGATTACACTATTAATAGCAACACTGGGGAAACCTCTCCCCCCTCCCCAGCTTCCCTTGTTATCCTCAGCTATGGGGCAGAGAATGTTTAATCACGTCTTAGGAAGATTTTGAGTCAGATGCCTCCTGAGCCAGTTCAGATCCTCTAGGTGGTAGAAGTTATGCTTTTGTATTTTAGGCTACATTTCTGCTTATGGGCCTCTCATGTTTAAGAGTTAGTAGATAAATCAAAAGCAATTAGGAGACTGGAATTCTCAGTGTGACCTTTGAAGAAAATGGGTGTGAAAGTTGTGTACACATGCTCAGACCTAGAGTTTGACCCTGAAATTTTATTGGTAGCAGAGGAAGAGTAATAAAATTAATTTTTAGACTATTTATGGGCTTATGACAGAAAATGTGCTCAAGGTCCTTATAGCTGTCTAACACTGAGTGCTTGAGAGAAACTATTGCTTGGAGGAACTCTACGTGGTTACAGCACTGAATTTCTGCTGATCTTTGGTTTGAGGTTCCTAGTATAAAAAGGGGATAAGGGTTTTCAATTATGAGTTTAGCATATTTGACTTCGGTGATTAATAGAAAATACCATTAGATATAGCTGCAGTTCTTTGAAAGTAGTTACAGGTTATCTGTCTGCATCTGCTGTAAATCTGATGAGGTTCTCTATTAGGTTTGTATGTCTCAATTTTTCTAAGTTATTTTGAAATGTACTATTATCTGAGATATTAGAAAATTAACAAACAAACTGAGTTTGTGCCCTCCTTGGGCCTCAACATGGCCTGACTGGGCTAATCGTATTAGCAGAATTATTATTTTTGTTGCATGCTGTCTTTACCTTCCAGAACAACATGTAAGTAGCTCTTACATACAGGCAGCAGCAGCATTAAAAATCTGATTATCTAAATTTCTGTTGTTCTGACTCTTATTGCCTTGGCCATTGCTAGATGATAGATCATTTCTGTTTTGTAATGTTTACTTTATCTAACTTCATATATCTTTATAATTTTTTTTTCCTCATCTCCTTCCTGCACTGTTCATGTTATATTTAAGTCGCAGTTCAGAAGAGACAACTGAAGAGACAGGCTGAAAATTCATAATTAGACACAAAGGGGAACATACTACTTGATTACAAAGACTTTAAACATCAACAGTAGCACATGATAGCACTCTGGCATGGCGTGCTGTGCTTCTGATTCTGAAATTTAGAAATTACTTCTAGCCAGGAAAAGACAATAGTGTTTAATGACTCTTCTTGAGTGGTTACAGACAAATTTAAATAAGTTGACAGTTTTGTTTCTTTTTGTTTGTTTGTTTTTAACAGAAAGCTTCATATTTTGAGGTCTGAATATGGAGACAGAAGCTGAGGTGCTAACACATATCTGTGTATACAAATCTTCTTTGTTACAAGTGTAAATGATCCTTATGGTGTGCGTTGCATTCAGGGTGCTTCCTGCCTCCGTTCCCCTTGCCACCTAATGCCCAAGGACACACGGGTGAAGCAAAGCCTTGGATTAGTATCTGGCCTCCGGAAAGCTACAGCTCCTGCTGATTTTAGCACTCAGCAGGTCTGAATGCTCATGTCAGGGAGAGCTTATTCCAGCTTTCGGTGTAAACTGATTAGCTTCATTTTACTTACAGAGATGTGTTTATTTTTTCCCCTCCTTTCACACTACTCAGAGTAGCACAGATGAAATAGTTGGCACTGCTGCCAGCCAGAAGGACGGCTGCTGCGGGGAATACCATGTAGTTGTGCAAGGTCTAGAAAATGGGATGTGTGAGCAGCAGCAAACTAGTGTATTCCTGCTGAAAAATTAGCAGTTACGTAGCTTGTAGAGAAATACCTTTGAGAAATTTGCTCCTATTATTGCTCTGCCATTGACTCCAGTATTGGCATTGTTTATCTGTTGTTGTGTTCACAATTCTGAGATGTTTCTAAACATAGCCACCTTTGGGAGTTTGGGATATTACTGTGAAACAGATATTACTCTATGGTGTCTGGATATTAATATTTATGTAAAAGTTTTAAATTGTTTCCAACAGAAAGACATAATTAAAATATAACAAGACCCCAAGGGTGCATTTATATATTTCAAGGTAACTAGTCTAACAGCTTGTTGCTGTGGAAGGGGGTGAATTTGCTTATTGTGCCCAGTCTCTGCTCTTGCACTGGCTCCGTTTCTTGTTGAACAGCACAGAAGCTTGATTCCGGTTCTGTATAAGAGCAGAA
Organism: Pampusana beccarii; assembly: GCA_013399365.1. Classification (NCBI taxonomy): domain Eukaryota; kingdom Metazoa; phylum Chordata; class Aves; order Columbiformes; family Columbidae; genus Pampusana; species Pampusana beccarii. Next base: position 134,863 of record VWYH01008145.1, on the reverse strand, counting down.
TTTTTTGTTGATGTTTGTTTTGTCTGCTTAGTTGGATTAGCATGTTAGATTGGTTTACTGTGCAGTTGGATCCAAGGGTGACAGAGCTGGTCCAAGGGTGAGAGTGAGAGTGTGTGACCCAGAATGGGAAGAAGAAATAGGGGGAGCAAGTTCTCCTGTTTGGGTGGCAGCAGTCTGTCAGCTCAGCTCAGCCTTTTGTGTAATTGTGTCCCAAGAGATGTCTCATTTCATAAAATGGAGTAAGCTGATACATGCTGGGTTTAAGACCGAGCCATATATGTTGTGTTGTGCATTCACAAGATGTGTATCATATGCTGTACAGCATATGGAAGGGGTTGTAAATTTTATCGTAAAATTATGGTCCATTGTTAACTCTGCTAGTTGTTCTCTTGAGCCTGTTCATGTCTCAGTTCTGTACCTTATGATCTGCAGAGGCTGTAGCAGTGTGGATTTGTTCTTTTGGTCATATTGGGTAATTGTTAAGATGATCACATGGTGGAGAACCACATAAAAAGCTATCATGCACCATTTGATTACCCAGGATGCAGCATTTGTCTTAAATCTTGATGCTTCTCATTATTTTTATGAGAAAAGAAGGAACACTGTACACAAGGAAAGAGTCATGAAGGATTGTTGAACAGTTATGCGGGAATCAGGAGCATCAATTATGTTGCAAAACCCCTTTCTTGTGTGAAACTGTACTTAGGTAACTTTGAAGCACCTGCTCCCTCATTTCTTTAACTCAAGATGTTCTACGTTTACTTTCACTGGGAGTTTTAAATGATAGAGTGTGGAAACTGGAACCCACTGCGTTCCCAGAAGAGAGAACATCAAGTGAGAGCCCAGGTCCAGTGGCTCTTTGTTTCTTCATACCAGGGCCTGGATAGCAGGACCCTGAAGATCTTTATGATGTACTGGGTTCTATCACTGGGGACTTGTTCTATGAAGTGAAAAATGCAGCAGCCTATCCGTTCTGGCAACTCACATTTTGATTGGTTAGTGTTTTAAATGTTTCATCTTCATAATTTTTGAATGGTACCATACTGAATAGTCAGTAGTGGTCTGCTCATGTTTTAAATGTATTAGTTAGTCCTTAGTGATGTGATCTTTTTAAATGAATTAACTAAAAACTTAGCAGGTATTTTTCTTTAAAAAAAAACCCATGACTTTCATCCGCCGTGTGTTGCTCAGGGTTGTTTTTATATCTGAAAGAAATCTACTGAGTTGCAAAAGGACAAGGGAATATGGAATCACTACTAGAGAAGGTGAGACAGTCTTTGAAAATGCTCTTCATGGCACCTGAAAAATGCTGTGTGTAATCTACATAAATCAGCTTTTTGTCATGTTTATCGTAGTTCCAACATCAATCAAGATTGAGTGTATGAAGGCGCATATATAGAATATGATAGAAGAGATATTCCTTGCCTCAGGGGGGACATAAGGCAAGGAGGAACCTGTAATGTATAAAACAACTTGTGTATGTATAGCAAAATATTAGTTCTGTAACTTCTTTGTTCCTGCTTTACATCGGGGGGACTACATAAGCAAAGCAGGAGGTTGAATCAGTGTTGGGAGCTGACAGCCATTCAGTGTAAGTTCATGTTCAGAGGGAGATGGAAAAGCAGTATGGTAAGGACTGATTTCTCTGTCAGGCAGAGTGTCTTCTCAAGTGATTTTGGATTGCATTTTTTTTATTCTCATTAAGCAAAAAACCAACACACAAAACCAACCAACCAACCAACCAACAAAAAAACCAAACAACCCCCCCACTTCTTCAGAGGTGAGAGCTTTTTTCTGGTCTTGGAATCTACTTCTCGTATTCCAGTTTTGTACCAGTGTTCTACTGTTAACCTTAATGCTTAGTACATTGTGGGTTTTTTTTTTTTCTTTCTTTCAACGTGATGCAGTATTCTTCATTAGTTTTTCGTTGGTTAGTGGCTTGGTTTTTTTTTTCTGAAGAAACTTCACTTGAAGCAGTTCTTCAGCAATACCAGAGCTGATTGCCGAGAAGGGGTTGTGCTGAAGGCTTGGAATTACATGCATGGAAAGATAATAAGTCAGCTGCCTTCCTGCGGGGTAGTTCAGGCAAGACCTACAGTGACTGAATCTTCTAAAAAAGTCAGTCTCCTGTCTCTGAAGCAGCATGTTACTTTTTGTCTAGAAGCTTACTGCCTGCAAGCTTGCAGTCTCTGCAGCAGCTCGTTGGTTACATGTTGAGGAACAGGATTGTTACAGATGCTGTTGGAGAAGAGCATGCTAATAAAGGGATGCCACCTATCCTTGTAAGGATTCCTGTGAGTTGCGTTCAGCCTCTAGAGAGGATCAATGTATTACAGTTTGCCTCCCCATAGTGACATGGGTTAATTTGGAATAACAGTAATAATAGAAGTTCTGCCTGCCACTTTTACTATCTACTTCCCAGTCTAATAAAGCCTTAAGCAAACTCATATGCAACAAAGATAAGGCTTTATTTTCGTTACAGCTGCAGAATGGCTTAGGTGTGTACATATAGAAACTTGAGGTGTTCTCTTTCCATAGCTAGAGGCTGTGCCTGTATACCTTGTGTGCCAAGTGCTGCTTGTGGTCTTTAAGACTAAGGCTGCTTGTATTTTGGATGAAAAGTGCTTGCATTGAGTTGTAGCCTGAGAAAGTCTTGAAACTTGAGGACTGGGGAGCTGGGGGAAGAGGGAGGGGGAAATACTCCCTGAACGTTGGGAATGTCCAGAAGGATACATTTGCTAAATGCTACGATTTATCAGGGTAATGGTGCTTTCCTGCTTGGAGGTTAGAATGTTGTGATGAAAAATACATATTATGGTAAGGTTTTTAACAAAGTCTGTTGAGTTGAAAATACATTCAATAACACTTTGATTAAACTGGCAATAAACAATGAGAATTCGCATGTGTTTATGTTGATGGGAATCATTATCATCATAGCTGGAAAGAGCATCTTATTTGAAATGCTGGAGAAGGAAGAGAAGAAAGGGGAGCCTAAGTTTGGAAAAGTGTTGCATATGGGTAAAGGCATATTTCTCTAAATTCTTCTTTAGAACAGTTATATCCTATGTAGATCATAATCCTAGCTGGGGATTGTCCTCTTCCACTGCTGTCAGACTTACGTATCTTACATACAGAGCATCAGACTTTGTGGAGTTGTCCTCTTGGTGGTCCTCCATAGGGCAGCCTTTCTACCACGCACTGCTGCAGGGATCACTGCTGCCTGTTCCTCCCTTGGTAGAAGATTACAGTGATTCAGCTGTGTCAGGCGTTCATGACAGCTCTGTATTCAACCAAACCACCTCTTCAGCTTCACATCTTGTCCTGTGTCTCCTCCCTATAATACAAGGATCGTTTATATGCCAGTGTTTGTGTGCCAGCAAATGCTGGCAAAGAAGGAACATGACACAGTTTCAGTGGGGTTTTAATGTATCCAGGCAATGACCATTCTTTATAGCCTGTTTAAAGTTCTGCTTGGGGTCTGGTACAGCGAATATGGTGCTGTCCACAATGGTTTCCCTGGACAGAATTCCAATTCAGCACCTTGTGACGTGCATAAAATCATGTGTTATTTTTTGTGATACGTTTATAACTCTCAACTCTCCTTTGTCTTGTGTGGCATAGGATTGCGTGCTCCTTATAGCTTGATATTGCTTCATATATAGCAGGGTGTAAAACCAGCTCTCCTGTAGCAAAGGCAAACTTTCGTCCTACTGGGATCACTCAGATCCAGGAAACTGCTTGTGACTTTGTAGGAGATTAATAATTAAACTGTGGCTGAATTTAGTTTATGTCCCCTTGCTTTGTGAAGGAGGTTAATTTCGTGTAACAATAAGACTTTTCATAAAGTATTCTGTTACTCTTTTAATTTTGAGAGCTAAACTAATCATTACAGTGTGCATTTTTTTACTACATCTTCCACAAGATTGGCCTCCCCTTTCAGCTAGCCAGATGTGTATCTCAGACTTTGTTTCTAGTTATAAGGACTGGAAATGGTAAGAGAATTGAATCCCTTATCCTAAAACAAGGTTTTCACAATCACCTCTATTAGCAAATCTGATCTAATTTGTTGTTGTAAGCCTTTTATTAATGGAAGCATAGGTAATGCTTCTTTATATCTGCCTTAAGAGAGACTAGCAGCAGCTTTGGAAAGAGTTTTACAAGGCTTAGCTATGGTAAATAGATGAGGGAAAATTTAATATGGCATAGACTGGGGAAAAAAACAATGTTAAGAAAGATGGCAGCCAGGCTGTCATTAGAGAATGGTATTGGCATGTTGAGGAGTTGTCACCTGCGTTTCAATTCTCTTACTTTAAGATTAAAAAAAAAAAAAAGTAATCTTTTTAGAGAATGTAATAAATGTTAAGGTTTTCTATATGTAGTGTTTATGTTCAATAAATAATATTTTTTGTGTCTTCAGAATTTTAGATTGCGTTGTCTTAATAGGATATTTATATTATTTTCTTATGTGTTGTCTTTCACCACTAAGAAAGTGTCCTAATAAACACTGTTACATAGCAGGCATAAACCAGACCTCTCAAGCAGTGGATGGCTGAGGCACACCTTTGGGTCTGAGTATAATGCCAGGTGTCACACTGGTTCTGCTAGAGCTCAGGCTCTAAAAATTCAAGGGGAAAGAACACATTTTACCTGTGTGTAGATCTAATTGTCAGTTATTGGTGAGAGCTGGGGCTGGTGAACTCTCAGCATTTGGAAGGAGGTTACAGGTAGGCCCTTAGAAGACTCTTTTGTTTGTTTGTTTGTTTTTTGATAAGTTGGAAACTTCTGCTGACAACACCAAGAAGCTGAGCCTGCAGTTAAAAAAACATGAACAAACCCCCACCTGTCTAATCATGCCAGTGTCAGTCTAGTGAGATGGGTTCTAGTGCCTGTCTGAACTGATAGAAGTCTTGGCCAACTTGGGCCTGCATCTTAAGAATAGAGGTTACTGTGGAACATCATATGCTGTTGGCCAAGTTATTCTATTCTTAGCCAAACATCCATAGTCTGTGTTAACCTAATTACAAATGTTGCCTGTATAGCAATTACTGTTGCAGAAGCAGTTTGTGTTGGGTGGGCAAATGGTGGTCACGGTGTATTGAGGCAGGAACTCATAAAAGTCAAGATATTACAGAACTGATCATGTTTGAAAACTTCAAACAAACAAACAACCAACAACTTTCTTGGTCATTTGCAAAGAAGGAAAATTTCTCAGTATTCCTCTTGCTCTTCTCATTATTGAAATAAATACTGTTGGGGATGTTGCCATGCAAGCTGTGAAGGGACTAGCTAGTAATGACAAATTAGCAGAAGACATTATACAGTATTTCCAACTTTTCATGACTGAGGGCTGTTCTGTGAATTGCCTGAAATAAATATTTTTTTTTTTTAATTGCTTGGCTTTCTTTTACTTTTTAGTTGCTTTGATAATCTGTTGATTTTTTTTTTTTTTTAGGTTTACTGTAGGCATGTAGGAGAGGTTGGTAATCAATAGTATGTATGTTTAAAAATAACTGGCAAGTTATGGAAGTGCTGTGAACTTTAATCATCTGGTTTTGTTCTCTTACAGTCAGATTTTCCTCTGATAGATCATAAACTGAAATAAACTTCAAGTTAAATGTGTGTTGAAGCTGCTCATTTTTCCCACTTTGTTCTTTTGAAGTTTCTCTGGAGTCTGCACACAAAATGGAGCAGTTTGGCTAGTACATTCGTATTTTACCAATGGAAATACAAAGTTACCAATGTGCCAATTTAACCTACAGATGAGCAACAGAAAAAAGTTATATGCAACTTTGAGAGGCCAAAATGAAGTAAATTATGCATATTATAGGAGATATCTTAATTACTTGTTGAGAAATTTTATATGCCATAGTATTATGAACATTTGTATACTTTGTTTATTGCAGAATTATTTCATTCCTGTCTTTCTTCTGCACAGGAACTCATTATACAATGACAAATGGAGGAAGTGTCAACAGTTCAACACATTTACTGGATCTTCTGGACGAACCGATTCCTGGAGTAGGAACGTACGATGACTTCCATACCATTGACTGGGTTCGAGAGAAGTGCAAAGACAGAGAAAGGCATAGACGGGTACTTGAGATAAATAACAATGCTCGAAAAATATTTTTTGTTATATGTTGGCATTAAGGTCTGATGTAGCGACGAATGAAAATATGTGCATACTTCAAGCTACATCAGCTAGAACTACTTGAATGCTATTAAAAAAGCACCATTTCACTGGTACCTGCAGTCCTGCAGCAGTCTTAGAACTTGGAAAGGAAACAGTGGTTTAATAGAGTGGGAATAGTTCCCCATCACCCAGATGACATTTTTACAGTACTTCCTTTTTTGCATGCTAGTATATTGAAGGCTGGTTTCCAGTTTAGATATATTTGTAGTAGTACAGTAGTGCTTATGGTGGTAGTTGTACAGAAAATGAACACTAACGTGTATTGCTTTTATGCTGTCACAAGTGTATCTGTGCTACTCCTATGCAGTGCTGCAGTTGTTCCGATTATGGAAAGTGAACATTTTTATGTCTAAAACGTATCGGTGTACATATGCTTAACAAAAAGGTAGTCTCAATATGCATGGTAAATGTCCTTTCCACTCTCCCATCACTCTTCAGAGGATCATCAAAGTTCGGGCCATTCGTCTTTATCAGCGTGCTCTGCCATGAGTTCTTTAATGAAGTGGACTTGAGTTGTATTAGTCAGTAACATGCTAGATACTGTCGTTCATGTGATAGACTTGCGTAATAGCGTCTTAGGAGGAAATATGCTCTTTAGAGCCTTATTGCCAGACATCTGGGATGCTTATGTTAGTTAACCTTAAAGACAGAACAGATTTTGAGATGTGATTTCTCCTAAAACATTTGTAACTGATCAAAATTAGTAGTTAAAAATGAATTGTAATTGTACGGAGGCATCAGAAGAGAGGTTCTTCACATCCAACTCTTTAGCATTATTCTGCTCTCTTTGGAAAACACCATTTGTAACTTTCTGGAAGCAAATGTAGGGTGTATATGCTGATTTACTTTGACGTGGTTAAAAAAAAATAATCTTACCCTAGTTTTCAAGCCAGAATATCCACAGTTGTGCTATCTAGTGCTTTTTTGAGGGAAAGAGATCCTTGGGCAATGGACCTGAGAACACGCACCTTGATTGATGTCAGGTCCCACCCAGAGGTATGAGTTGGGGGGGAGAGGTGACTCAGGTTCGTGGGTCCCCTCGGTTGGAAAACAGTACACATGATACTTAAGGTCCATAAACAAAAGGCTTGTATTTTGCAGCTTGGCGTAATTGGCAAATGATTTGGTGGCAGAAGGATTTACGTGGTTTAAGTTCAATTGGTAAACATAAAAAGTTTGCGGGACATGTGGGGCTATAAATCTATATATGTATATGTTACTATATTAATCTAGAAAGCAAAATAATAGAAATATAGGAAAGAAAGAAAGAAAAGAGATTCCACCATTTTTATGGCTCCACGTTGTGTATGATGGGGTTCGTAGTCTCAGATCCAGCGACGTGCCGTGTCCTGGAGTGTCTTGTTCGGTTCCTGCGGTGAGACTGCTGGGCGGAGTAGTCCTCATGGTGGTGGGTGGGTGCCAGCAGTGTTTGTTTGTGCAGGTGGGCTTTTATAGTCCTCTGGATCGCCTGCTTGCATAATCTTTGCCCTTTTGTGCTGGCATCAGTGGGGGGTGATTGCGAGAGATGGAAAAGTCCTGGATGGAGCAGTCAGGGGTCTTCTCCCTTAGTGCCGTGCTGCCTATCAGAAGACAGGGCTACGTGCCCTTCAGCACATCCCCCAGCCGGCCTTTGTCTGTGGCTCATTAGCTGGTTGTTGATATGTAAACCGCAATTCCAGTTGTCCCATCTCCTGCTGCTACGGATGTGACATCTCCTGCATCTGGGAGTTGTGGAACTGGTTTTGCCACAATGTTTTAAGACATTCTCCTTTTCAGTCTCTGACAATTGAATGCATTTCATGAAAAGTAAGGTGTTTTCCATCTAATGATTTTTCACAGTTTGATGTCTAAGCAGTAATTAACACAATGCCAGTTTTACCCTGCAAATGTGTAGGTCGATGTCCAGTGGACATGCCATTGGATAGAATGCTGGGCCTGACCAAATCCTGGCAAGGCAGATCACACCTGGAAATAGTTTGCCTGGGGTGAATTCTCCGAACTGTTACTCATTTTAATGTCTGAAACCAGAAACGTCAGACAAGGCAGTTTGCAGTTTGTGGTCACAGAACTACTATGAAATTTATAAAGATGCTGTTGAGGTTTGACAGCTAAACACCACAGCCAGCCTGGATCACTCACTCCCCTCCCCAGGGAGATGGGGGAGAAGGTCGGAAAAAAAGTAAAACTCATGAGTTGAAATAAAGACAGTTTAATAGGATAGGAAGGGAAAATAATTATGATGATGATAATAATAAAAGAATATATAAAACAAGTGATGCACAATGCAGTTGCTTACCACCTGCTGACTAATTCTCAGCCAATTCCTGAGCAGTGGTTGCTGCCCTCCAGCCAACTCCCCCAGTTTGTACACTGAGCATGACATTCAGTATGGAATATCCCTTTGGCCGCTTTGGGTCAGCTGTCCTGGCTGTGCCCCTTCCCAGCTTCTTATTGTGCATCTCCAGCCTCCTTGCTGAAGAGTCCTTGTCTTGGTATAAATATTGCTTAACAACAACAACCAAAATGTAAGTGTATAATCAAGATTCTCCTCATACTAAATCCAAGACACAGCACTATACCAACTATCAGGAAGAAAACTGACCATCCCAGCCAGAACCAGGACATGTGCCCTGAACGATAGGAGATTGTCCATGTAATCAAAGATGTAAAAAGAAGAAGGAATGAATACTAGCTCACTGTGGTTTTGAAAGACATGCTACTGTAGCAACAGCTTTCCTTATTTTAAAACAAAAAAAGTTTGAGAATCTCACAAATGTCAAGGAAACTATAAAATATATTTATTTGCTTGAGGGATGGTATGTTTTTCTAGATTTCCTTGTTTAGTGTTGTGTTTTCTTGGCTTGGTGGGTTTTCTTTGGTGGTGTTTGTTGGTTTGGTTTGTTTTTTCTCCTGTTTGTTGCAAATACTTTCACCCTCTGTTTACAGTATGAAAAAAATCATTAAAATAGGATCCAGTTACATAATGAAGGTTTAATCATAAAACAAGCTATGCACAAATTTGAGCTAATGGTAGAAAGTAAGTAAGAATTATTATTTTTTTGGTACAGTAACTTTAGATGTTACTGTGACTTTAGATGTCAGTAGTAGTAGCTGTATAAAAGCATTATAGGGTAGTGGTCCGATTTTTATTTTCCTGTGGTTTTTAGTCTAAAGATGAAATACGTTTATATTTAGAATAGAAGTTTAGGAATTTGAATTTTATGGAATAGCTTAGTAGTACGCCGGTAGTTTATTTGAGGTTCAACAAAAAATAACTTAAGATTTAGGACAGAAATGATTTTTCCAATTACAGTTTTAGATGTGTATCATAGAAAGTATTCGTTTATCCTAGTAATGCATTTCTTGGATTTTGGTTCCTTAAGCAAATTTTACCTTCCTCTGTCAGTTGTTTGATGTCTCAATAATCAAGGTGATTTATCAATGTAAAGCACTGATACAAGGAGAATGCGTGTAGTTTAAAGATAAGGTATATTTGCCTGCAGCTTGTGTCATGCAGTTTGTATGTCATACTTACTTTTTTCCTCCTATTCATGTTATAGAAACACGTACAAGTATACATGACGATTTGTCTTTGCAGATTAACAGCAAGAAGAAAGAATCAGCATGGGAGATGACAAAAAGTTTGTATGATGCATGGTCAGGATGGCTAGTAGTCACGCTAACTGGTTTGGCATCAGGTAATTAAAAACCAGAGGATTTCTTTCTTTATGTTTGTCAGCAAGCATAGTTACTGTACTTTTCGTTTGTGTGTTATCCACCAACCCAGATGAGAGCTGGTTCAGACCACTGCCGGAGTTCCATGAGGGAAGGAAAGGGTTGACTCTTTTGATTTACAGGCTTTAGCATTTTGAGGGGAGAGTTTTCTAATCAAATGGAAAACAAAGTCCTGACTGAATTTAGTGAGAGTTTCTCAGTTATTGAACTTCCACCTACTAAATTACTCATGTTCTTTAATCCTATGATTTAAATTTAAATTTTCTGTTAAATTTGGCTTTTTTCCTGTAGGATTTTTTGTGAAAGTGTATTAATTGATTCTGCTAGATATGTTTTCTGCTGTGAATTGTTTGTTTGATTGTTTGTTTATTTCCTAGGAATTTTACTGAACCCCTTAGTTGATTCCACATGAACCGAAAGTTAGCTCTGGTGTATGTATAGTTCTGGTAAACACACTTCCTTGTAAAGGATGTGTTTATACATGAGCAAAGTCTAGCGGTATGTTTGTGTCATACCTTTCTAGAGGTTGTTACACAGAAAATATTAGCTTTAACAGGTGGAGTTAGTTGGCCTCTACTTCAGCTCTGTCTTTTCAATGTATTTTAGGATGAGTTTTACAGCTAAAATTGTCTGATAGTTTGTGGCCCCATTTGCAAGCAGTGTTGCTTTCTAACAGCGTAGTTTGGAGTGACCAAAATGCTCAGGAGTGAGAAGTAACAAACTTAGTGCCCAGTTTTTCCAAAACAGTATTTCAAACAGCGATCTTAGATTAAATGCAAGGAAAATTGGATTAGTTGAAGAGTGTGGCTATGCCTGCTAAAAAGGCAGGGTAACTGTATAATCACTACTTATATACATAATCACTTTCACAAATCACATATAAATTAATCTATATGCAAAGTTTGTAGCATGTTTATATACCTCTGAATGTACAAACTGGGAATGTATAATTACTGGAAATTGCTTGTGATAATTTGGGTGGGAACGTGCAGTGTTGTTTCCACCCCCCCAGGCTACTATGTATATTGAAGTTGCTTTACTGTGTTTCTGAGCAAAAAAGAAAGCACATTCTGGTCGTGAACATTCCTAGCTTTTTCAGTTTCAGTTGCTTTCTGTTTTATGTGTCTAGTGAATCTTAAATGGTACAACATTGATTTCAGTCATGGGGAGATCTTTCGTGTCCGTATTTTGATGAGTTTGGTTGAAGTTGACTTTGGCCCAGGATCCCAAACTGAGGGTCTCTCAAGATTAGTATATATAAATTAGAAAATTGGAGGTAATTCTCTACCAGCAACTTACACAAGTAAACTGTGTCTGTCCCTAGACAGCTATTTCTAATAGTGATTAATACTTTAAAAATAATAAATTATAACTAACAGTTGTACATATTCACATAAATACTGACTTTAGAAGTATTAATAGTTTTTCAGCATACTGCTACTGTGAAAAGCTATTTTGCTTTAGTCAAAAAAAAGGATTTTTTAAAAATCCTTTGAAGCAATTCCCCATGTAAGGCCTGTTTTTTGAGGACTCTTCAGCAAGTTTTCTGCATGTATTTACGACACAGAATCCTTCTTAAGGTTTGAGTTCATGAACTGTTCATTATCTATACTGTTTGTTATCTGCAACAGGAATTTTAAGTACTTACTTACCATGTTACACAATTAAGTTGTTTTGTACATGGATTACGGGAATGTCATCAGCATTTATTTGGTGTTTTATTTATGTTGTTCAAAAACTGCTGTTGGCAAGGTAAGAATGATTTTCTGCAAATATGCTGTTCCATACGAAACATAGTAGAGTAGCTCATGAGCTCTCTGAAGCATGGCAAGGTAGTTTTGTCAGAAGGTCTGTTGTCTTTTCCATCACAAAAATGTATCAGTCCTCTTTTGACTCCTAAATCCTTAGTTTTCAGTGGACTGTTTGAGAATTATAGCATAGGGAAAAAAAAATTAAGATACATTTAACTTGGGAACTATACATGGTGCTAGATTCTTCAGCAAATAATAATCTTACCATATATCAAATGAGATATATTCCTGGAAATCAATAATATTTTAAATGTGTATTTCTTTAGGTTTTCTGTAATTTCAGTTTACATCAATTAATACCAGCACATTTAATCATTTTAGCTGTGTGTGTTATTTCTATTTACAAGAATATTAATACAAACCTGTTTCTCCAACAGGGGCACTGGCGGGATTAATTGACATCGCTGCTGACTGGATGACGGACTTAAAGGAAGGCATTTGCCTTAGTGCTTTGTGGTTTAACCATGAACAGTGTTGTTGGGGTTCAAATGAGACCACATTTGAAGAGAGAGATAAGTGTCCGCAGTGGAAAACATGGGCAGAACTAATAATTGGGCAAGCAGAAGTAAGTATGTACCCTTTCTGTGGTGATCTTGCTCAGCAGGTCGACTGGACATGGAAATAAAATAATGGTCTTAAGGTTAGGGTACTAAACATGGATTTGGGTTGTACTGTCAATTCTGTTTTTCAGCATTTTAATTGATTAATAGGTTATACTGTAATAGATGGGCATTTAATGCACTGCAGCGGGGCTTGGAATGTTGCAGGTGTGAGGAAGTTATGAGGGTATAGAATGGTTAATAACATGAGAATTTCTGTTCATCATCATAGTTATACGTAACAAAATAAAAATTAAAATGGTGGTGTTCTCCAATAGCTAAGAATAGATTTGGTTTATTTTTCCACCACAACATTTTTTGAGATTTACTCAGTATTCAGTAGATTTTAGCAGCTAATAGCTATTGAAAATACCTGTGCTCTGTTTATTTTTTCTTTTTAAGATAAAGTGTTAGAACACTTTTTACTGTATATAACCTAGTCTTTGCTGATTTGTGGGTGTCGTGACTTTATGCTTTTCAAACAAAACTCTCTCTTGGCTTGGAAATAATTACTGTCCTGCAAAATGTGTGCATACTTGCAGCAAGAGACCTCCTGGATTATTTTTATTAGTGGTTTTGCTACTATATCAAATTTATATTCTGAGATGTTTTTTGTTTGTTTTTGCTTTTAGGGTCCAGGTTCATACATAATGAACTACATAATGTATATTTTCTGGGCTTTGAGCTTTGCCTTCTTAGCAGTTTCTCTGGTGAAGGTATTTGCTCCCTACGCCTGTGGCTCAGGGATACCTGAGGTGAGGTCTAACTAATATGTACGTTATAGATGTTTCATATTAACGTGAAAATTCCTGCTGCCTTTCACAGTTGGGTGAATCCAAGAGGGACTGGCCAGTGACTTTGATGAAATCCATTAATACAAGTATTCAAATAAAAATAATGTAATTGTGCTAATTTGTTGCTGAGAATTTCAGAGAATCCCCTGAGTTTGTAGATTTTGCTGCCCGCTTCTGGTTGGACTACTTTTTGAGGAAGCACTCAGCTTAGGAGGGTAAACTTCTGTAGAGTGATTGCCAAACCTCTTCCCAATCCCCCACCTCCCTGCAGTGATGAGAAATCAGTGGTTCATTGACAGAGTATTGGTCCTTTGATACAGCAATTGGTCTTTTGTTGCACTGGCTTTAATCGCCTTAAAAAAACACAAACCATCAGACGGTCACAAGGTAAAATGTGTAGTAGCCTCAAAACCTCGTTTTTACAATTGCTGTCTGCTGCTGTACACAGAATGGGAGGGAGAAAACCCAAAGTCAAAGACTGGTGAGTCTCAGTTCTCCAGTCGTTCTGTAAATACTTCTTTATGTACGTGTGTTGTAGAAGTTGACGGAGAAATCCTGCCTCTGAATTCCAAGTCCAGAGTAGTTCTGTGCCATTATTCCAGACAAGATTTCATCTTGAATTGCTTTCCAAATTTAGCTGACCTTTATTTTCCAGACACAGCTGCCCAGTGTTTTGTGTACATCCTATTTATAGACATGTTGTCCTTTTCTATGATAACTATGTTATTTCCTATATATGAGCGTATTTTCTAGGCTAATATGATGCTGGTAGGCAAAGTAATACCTTAGGTGAGTGGCACATCTTTTCTAGTGGAAAAAGGCTGATCTTTTCCATCTTTATGCCAAGTAATCTACTGTTAAAGTTTTATGTAGAGGTGGTAAAACATAAGGAGAAAACCAAGAGTGGTGTAATTGGTGCAAATGTGATATTGCTACAGTAGATGACCTTGAGTATAGTTTTTGCAGGCTTATTTTTCGTTTGGGAGTTTTCTGACTTTCACCTGATAATTTACATCCTAAACCAATGAATGCAGTCTCAGAGGCTGTTGCCAGCTTAATTTTCTACTAAATGTAGTTGATAATGTTGTTGTACGTTATTGTCCAGTGTTTCAGAGTAAGTTCCAAGTGAAAGCCTCTGGCAACCAAATGGACTCAGTGTAGCAATCTGAACAATTTAAAGTGTGATAAAGTTAGTCATTTGAAAAGGCTGGTTTTGAACTTATGCAGCTAAAATGATAACATGAACTATTTTCTGAAGAAAGCAGAACACAGTGACAGATATTGTTTCTTTTTCTTCCAGATAAAAACTATTTTGAGTGGCTTCATCATCAGAGGTTACCTGGGGAAGTGGACTTTGATGATAAAAACAATTACTTTAGTCTTGGCTGTCGCATCAGGTTTGAGTTTAGGAAAAGAGGGTCCCTTGGTACATGTTGCCTGCTGCTGTGGGAATATTTTTTCCTACCTCTTTCCAAAATACAGCACAAATGAAGCTAAAAAAAGAGAGGTAAGCTCTTGTAAAAGCATTTCTAGAATGTATTCAATATCCATACATTTAAAAGACAATATTTGTTCTTTCAAACAGTGTTGAGGCTTCAATTATCAGTAGTTATTTAATGTGTTAAAAACAAGGTATTAATTATCCTTAGCATTCTGCAGGGTCAATTGTTTCCCCTGTCAGAGTAAGTTTGCACTTCTTCCACCTCAGAAACTGTTTGATTTTACTTCAATGCTTTCTGGGCTTTGCTCTACATTTTGGTAGTTTGGTCTTCAGTTGTGAGGACAGCAGGGGACTTTTGAATCCGTGAACAAAATATTCCTGGAAAAGGGTTGGTGACAACATGGTTTGTGCTCTGTTTCAGTTGTTGTTAGTGAGTGTGGTGGATTAGCCATGGTGCCCACCAAGCTGCTCTCTAGCCCCTCCTCCTCAGTAAGATACCAGGAGAAAGTAAGATGAAAAGCTCATATGTCAATTTAAGGACAGGGAGATCACTCACCGATTACTGCCGCAGGCAAACCAGACTAGACTTGAGGAAGATTACTTTATTGCCAATTAATAGCAGAGTAGGAGAGTGAGAAATAAAAACAAAACTAAAACCACCTTGTCCCCACTCCCCCTTCTTCCCAGGCTCAACTTCACTCCTGACTCTTCTATGGGATGGGGAATGGGGCCACGGTCCATTTGTAACACTACGTCTCTGCTGCTCCTTCCTCATCACACTCTTCCCCCACTCCAGCAAGGGGTCCCTCCTGTGGGAGACAGGTCTTCCACAAGCTCCTTCAGTGTGGGTCCATTTCCACAGGGTGCAGTCCTTCAGGAACAGACTGCCTCAGTCTGGATCCCCTACAGACTGCAGTTCATGCCAGAAAACCAGCTCCTGCATGGGCCCCTTTCCACAGACCGTGGCTCCTGGCAGGAGCCTGCTCTGTCATGGGCTCTCTGCGGGCTGCAGCTTCCTTTAGGGCACATCCACCTGCTCTGACTTGGGGTGTTCCCTGGGCTGCAGGTGGATCTCTGCTCCACCATGGACCTCCATGGGCTGCAGGGGGACAGCCGGCCGCACCATGGTCTGCACCATGGGCTGCAGGGGAATCTGCTCTGGCACTTGAAGCACCTCCTGCCCTCCTTCTTCACAGAATCACAGTATGCTAGGGATTGGAAGGGACCTCAAAAGATCATCCAGTCCAAT
>VWYH01008145.1:0-118989 GCA_013399365.1 Pampusana beccarii | reverse complement strand
TCTTCTCCAAACTAAAGAGACCCAGCTCCCTCAGTCTTTCCTCATAAGGGAGATGCTCCACTCCCTTAATCATCTTTGTTGCCCTGCGCTGGACTCTCTCCAGCAGTTCCCTGTCCTTCTTGAACTGAGGGGCCCAGAACTGGACACAATATTCCAGATGTGGTCTCACCAGGGCAGAGTAGAGGGGATGGGGAACCTCTCTCAATCTACTAACCACCCTCCTTGTAATACACCTTCACTGACCTTGGTGTCTGCAGAGCTGTTTCTCTCATGTTTTTCTCTCTTTCCCAGCTGCTGTGCAGTGTTTTTACCCTTTCTTAGGTATCTTATCACAGAGGCACCACCAGCATCACTGACTAGCTCAGCTTGGGGCAGCAGTGGGTCCATTTTGGAGCCATTTGGAGCTGGCTCTGGTGGATATAGGGCAGCCTCTGGTGTCTTCTCACAGAAGCCACCACTGCACCCCCCCGCTACCAAAACCTTGTCACGTAAACCCAGTAGAGAGAGCTATGCTAAAGAAGGCAGTTAGTCAGAGTAGCAAGTTTTAATATTCTTATTAATTCAATAAAATTTTCATATTGTAAAATAAAAAAGGGTATCGTCCCAGCTGGGCTTCAGGTCTGAGGCTCACCTTCTGTACTTCTAGAAGACTGCAGAACATGGAAAATTTGGGTTCACTTCCTGTTTCAAAGCTGTGTATTCTTAAATCATTTAACTCCTGTGGTTCAGCTGCTCATCTCAGAATAATGTAATACTTCTTTGAGTTTCTCTGTGTATTCTTCCAAAGGTATGTAAGGGCTACTACCTGAAGTCAGTGTTCCTGCAAGGAATTAGTCCAATATTGTTATAATTAGCACACACTTTAATCATGCTCATGTATTGAACATAATTCATCCATGATGCTGTAGGACCAGCTGTTGCATCAGTTCCTCTTAATCTCTCCTTTAATCTCAGTTCACCTCAGATCTTTTGCAGGTTTTTCCTTGAAGATTACTGGGGTGAGTCCCATCAGGCCCCATGGACTTGCAAACATTCAGCTGATAGAGCTACTCCCTTACAATTTCATTGTCCACAAATGGAAAGTCACTGTTCCCACGCTTGTGGTCCTCTGACTCAGAGGACTGGGCAGCCCAAGGTCTGTCAGTATTATTAAAGACTGAGGCAAAAACTGCACTGAATGCCTCTGCTTCTTCCTCGTCCCTATTAGTCAGATGACCATCTTCAACACGTACACGTCTAGTGTTTTCTTTAGACTACTTCTTGCTATTAACATACTTAGAAAAGCCTTTCTTGTTATCTGGCACAACCCTGGGCAGTTTCAACTGTAATTGAACTTCGGCTTTTTTTGTTGTCTGCTTACATATATGAACCACAGCCGTGTGATCTTCCTGCAAAGCCTGACCTTGCTTCCAGAGATCGTACCATTTCTTTTTCCTCTTGAGCTCCACGAGCTGTTCCCTGTTCAGCCAAGCTGATCTTCGGCCCTGCTTGCTTGACTCACGACACAGCGAAATTGCCTGCTCAAGCACAGAAAAAGCTTACTACAGTTCCTTGGAAATGAGATACCAGCAGTTTCACACTGAAGCACAGACTCCTTCGGGTGCTTTGCTGGGGAGGCTTTCAGCAGTGTCCTTGGCTTCATCGTGGCTAGTACATGTTCAGTGGTTGCTGCCACCACTGGCCACATGTTATGAGCATCCTGATAAACTTACTTGACACTTTTCTCTTAGGAAGTCTGTGTGTCCTTGATAGAAAAATAGAAGAAACTGATAACTGTAATGAGATTTTGTTGTTAATGTTTAAAGCATATCACAGACTGCAAATAAACCCCTCGCCGTTGTTCTTTTCCAGGTGTTGTCAGCTGCCTCGGCAGCAGGTGTATCTGTAGCCTTTGGTGCGCCAATTGGTGGAGTCCTTTTCAGTCTGGAGGAGGTATGTCAGGAGGTGGCACTGAAGGATAGATATTAAAAAGAATCTCTTTTAGCATGAATAATCTCAGACTCCTTTAAGCTGTGGAGTCTTTTCTAAGAAGGAAATTATTTTTGGACCCACATTTCAAAGTCAAGAGTCCTGTCATCAGCAAACTGCCACAGATTTTTTTTTATTTTCTTTGGATGAATGTCAGCTTTGCTTTATTCTATTTTTCTGAAGAAGAGCTGAGTCAGTTAATAATTACAGTTTACATATAGATAGAGATATAGCAGTTTTTCACTCTAGGAGTGTATTCTAAAAAAAACAGAACAAAACCTAAACAACAACCAAACAAATAAAACCCCCAAAACAAACAGAGAGCTTTCTTTTTCATTTTGCTAGAGGCTGTAGAGACCTGTTTGGCCGTTTTGTGAAGCAAGTTTTTAAACGTTTCTTAAAGTTTCGAACACTAAACACAACTGAATACGTTAATTGTTAAAAAGACATACGTACTGTAAAACTGATCTCCAAGGCAACCAAACTCTGTTCTCCAATAAATGTTTCATATTAAAGCAGTTTTCTTTAGTTGTTTTCAAAATACATAAGCATATTATTTAGACCATTAGCATTTTTAAAGAATCTAAAAATCTAAACATCTGAGTTGAAAAAAGGAAGCAAAATATTCTTTTGTGTATAATTTTGCTGTATCATTAGGGGATTTTGAGGAATTCTTTTGTTGCCCAAAAAAAAACTTTAAAGAAGACTCTATTGAAATTGAAATTCAAATCAGGCTATTTGGGGCTTAAGCATGAAATGGCATGTTCTGTTTTGAGGATTTTTTTTTTTTTTTTACCTTTTAGCAATACTTCAAAAGAATAACACATCTGCTGGAAACATTTAAATGTTGGCTGAAGGGAGGTGGAACAGTATTAGCAGGAAACCCGAGAGAGCACGTAGTACGCTGTCTGGTTCTTGTGAATGCTCGAAAGAGATACGTACAGAGAAGCTTTTAAACATAAATTACCATGCATTATTTACTAGCAGTTTTAAAACAGCAGTGATTTCAATACTGCTTTAACGTTGACTTTAAAACTGATCTCAGTATGACTTCTTGTAGAGCTTTCTAAAAACGTAGCATGTGCTGGATAGCCAGTACTCCAAGTGATACAAATAACACTGATACCCTAGGAGTGCTTTTTCTTTAGCGTGTACCATGTGAGCAGCAGTACTGTAACATGTGCATAAAACAGTCTTCCCAGCATGTTGAATTGAATCACTAATAACTCTCATGTTTTGCCTTTTGCAGGTCAGTTACTATTTCCCCCTGAAAACTTTATGGAGATCATTTTTTGCTGCTTTAGTAGCTGCATTTGTTTTAAGGTCCATCAATCCTTTTGGTAATAGCCGCTTAGTTCTTTTTTACGTGGAATATCACACTCCTTGGTACCTTTTTGAACTGCTTCCTTTTATTCTTCTGGGAGTATTTGGTGGGCTCTGGGGAGCGTTTTTCATCCGAGCAAACATCGCATGGTGTCGTCGCCGCAAATCTACGAAATTTGGGAAGTATCCTGTCCTGGAGGTTATTATTGTCGCAGCAATAACAGCTGTCATTGCATTTCCTAATCCATATACAAGGCTGAACACCAGTGAGCTTATTAAAGAGCTCTTCACAGACTGTGGGCCGTTAGAATCCTCCTCCCTCTGTGACTACAGAAATGATATGAACGCGAGCAAAATAGTAGATGATATTCCTGACCGTCCAGCAGGCACTGGAGTCTATTCAGCTATATGGCAGTTGTGTTTAGCACTCATATTTAAAATAATCATGACAGTCTTCACCTTTGGTATCAAGGTAAGCGTGAATGCAGTGGTGGCATCATCTGTTGTGATGATTTAATTATTGCCTTTCTCATTTCCCATCTCTCAAAGCTAGCAGCTTTGTTTATAGATTTTTTTTTTTCTTTTTAATGTGGAGTTCTTTTATAAAAAGGTCTTTTTACTGTTGATTAACAAGCAAGTCTTGTAGAAAACAATATTAAGTTTAATTAAATTCAAACTAGCCCTTTGTTCAGCTGAATAGGAACGTGCTGAATTTAATAGAGAACAGTAGCTGTGTGGGCGGATGGCTGTTTGTATGGGCCTGATTCAGCAATAAGGATGATTCCAAAATTTTCAGGAGCTGAGTTAGCTGAGTTCAGACAAAACCACTCAGGTTCCCTAGTCGTGCTACATGGAAGAAGAAAATACACTATTTCTTGAGCAACTTGTAGGGGGTTTTTTAATCCCCTCTTTCATTTATCACATAAATGTAATTACTGCAGACTGTCAAAAGGAGCAGATGATGATTTCTTTCCTGAAATTTCCAGTATTGCAAGTCAAATTAGAAAGCAGGCTTTGTTCATGTGAGTGTAATGGGAATTTCTTCTCCGCTACCAAGCAGCGTAATTTTTGTTTTTCCTGATCATTTTGTACACCTGTTTTGGAGCTCGCTTCAGCTTCTCTCCAAGCTGTGGCCATTTGGTGAATGGCATATAACTGTCATGCCTTCATCATTTTCTGTCTTGTCAGGCTCCCTTCCTAGTTTTTTGCAACTACATCATTATCAAACATGTCTTAACACAAACATATTGAGACATTTAGACACTAGTGTATTGTTTTGGAAAGAAGATGAGCTTCCTAAGTAGGAGAAAAGATACACAACAGCAGTTTCTCAGATGCACCCTCACTCCTTATGAAGCTGCTGCTGAAAGCGAGACTTGCAATAATATTCTGTTAAGCCATGTTGGTATTGCAAGGCTGTGTGGCCTTTTCAGGTTTTAATTAGTAACAGAAGAACAGTTTAAAAAACTAAAACTGCGTTCAGGGTTTTTTGTTGTGTGTTTGTTTTTTTTTTTTTTTTTAAGTAATGTGGGCTTTTTTGAAGTAATGTGTTATCTGCTTGTTGCAACAGGAGTTGTCCCGTCTTTTTCTCTCTTAGTGTATTTATCATTCTGTGCAGACTTCTTTGTATGGGAAGCTGCAATATAATAAGCAAAGCCTCTTTTAAAAATCACCTGTTTAGTTGGCTGTCTAATGTATAGCAGTGTTAGGAAGCAGTTAGGGAAGGCAGTCCTTTGTGCAAAGCTTGTTTAGTAAGCAAATGTTGACTCATAAGAACATGAAGTAATAAGGAAGATGGGAAATAGGAGGACCTTTTGGTACTAGTAGCACAGCTCAGATTGGGCACGCATATGGTAGGAATTGTGCTGTTGGTACTGAGTCTAGTTTGTGGTCCTTTGTTGGTGATAGATTTGCTCTTAAATACAGTAAAATACAGCCACGCTCCTGAAAGGGATCCAGCTGACTGGGTCGATCAGAGGTATCCGTAGCATTGTGTTAAGTTTTACTAACCTTGCAGTGTCAATTTACATATTTTTAACATGACGATTTGAGCATTTGCATCTCTTTGGGAGGGAAAAAAAAGTAGAACTATGCATCAGGTATGTTCCCATCAGCGTGACAGCAGTTCTGCTGTTTCTGTTGCAGGTTCCATCTGGGCTGTTCATCCCTAGTATGGCAATCGGAGCAATAGCAGGACGGATTGTAGGAATTGCAGTGGAGCAGCTGGCTTACTACCATCATGACTGGTTCATTTTCAAGGAGTGGTGTGAGGTTGGAGCTGACTGTATTACACCTGGTCTTTATGCCATGGTTGGTGCCGCTGCATGCTTAGGTAACTAAAGATAACAAAGTAAATACGTATCTGATTTCTTTTATGTTGCCAAAATATCGCTTAAAAATGAAAGAAGATAAAAAACTTGTGCAGTTTTGGAACACCTTTTTATGTGGACTTCTCTCTCTTGAGAATAATAGATTCGCATCTCTACACAAGACTGTCGGATTCTTATGATCTGAGAAATAACATGTGAAGTTTAAATTGACTATGTGATGAGAAAAAGAAGAATTTATGTAGAAGTGTTTGCTTTCTCTTTTTGTTATCAAGAGGTGTCATTACTACATCAGTCAGAAAAATCAGTTTCTTGAAATGTATAAAGGAGAGGATTTGCTGAGTCAAGTGCTGTTGAAATTATCACAAAGAGGTGATGTGATCAGCTGCCATGTCTACATGAACCGCAAAAACTGTTCTTGAAATTAATAATCCAAGCAAAACTTTCAGAAGTGTCTAATGATTTGAGGGGTCCAGCTTGAGGTATTTTTAACAAGCCTGATTTGCGAACTGTTGAAAATCAGCTTCATGGAAAGAGGCTTAAGTTGGGCACCTGAACTAGGAGAGGGTTTTTGAAAGTCTTGTCGTGTCCTAGCTTATAGCTTCATTGCCTTAGAAATTAAAAGTTATTAGTACAGGTTCTGCAAAAAAAAAGTAGACCTCTTCCTTAAGGAAAAGTACATTTGAGTGACCAAATAAACTAGTGGTATGAATTTATTTTCTGGAGAGATTGTTTCCTCTTTTACTAGATCAACTTGAATACCTTTTGAAAGCATTGAAAGAAAGATGGTACTCTCTTACTGAATGAAGATACAGCATCGGAAACCTTGGCAGAAAAAAAACATCTTAAATACTAACAAAAGAGAAATATAATCCCAGTCTTCTCCCACTGTACAAGACAGAGATTTCTTTTTGCCAGCTCAGAATTCTCTTCAGCTTTTATGATTCAGCAACATCATTAATTTCCTAATCCTTTGGACAGCACAGCTGTTGAATTGCTACCTGTGACTTCCCTGCATTAATTCCATTCTTTTGTCCAAATTCTTATCTTAGCGGTTTTCCTTGCATTTCTCAGTATTTTTAACCTAGGTGTAGTAAGGAGAAATACATAGTTGTATTGTTCTTAGCTTACATGAATGAACTGCACATATTTTTTAAATCCCTTTGTTGTCTTTCTAAGCTCACTTTTAATTCCAGAAGTTTTGTGTTGTTTTGTCGTTTCTTTTTTTTTTTCGGTTTTGTGTTGGTTGGTTGGTTGTTGTGGTGTTTTTGTTTGGTTGGGGTTTTTGGGGGGTTTTTTTGTTTTTTTATGTGTACTTCTCTCTGTATTATACAGAATGTTTGTTAGATGACCTCCAATGGCAAAGTTGTGTTTGTAGTTCTCAACAGGAAGGCAGGAAATTCTAAATTCATTATTTTTTGTTATTATCTAAATTCATTCTTATCTACCATTTTTCTTGCAGGTGGTGTGACAAGGATGACTGTGTCCCTGGTAGTTATTGTCTTTGAGCTAACAGGAGGGCTGGAATATATTGTGCCCCTCATGGCCGCAGTCATGACCAGTAAGTGGGTAGGAGACGCCTTCGGTAGGGAAGGCATCTACGAGGCACACATCCGACTGAACGGATATCCTTTCTTGGATGCAAAGGAAGAGTTCACTCACACAACACTGGCTGCTGATGTTATGAGACCTCGAAGAAGCGATCCACCTTTAGCGGTTCTGACGCAGGATAATATGACAGTCGAAGACATAGAAAACTTGATCAACGAAACCAGCTATAATGGTTTTCCTGTTATTATGTCAAAAGAATCGCAGAGACTAGTGGGCTTTGCTCTACGAAGAGATTTAACTATTGCAATCGGTAATTATCTGCAAGTATTGCATGATTATATATGTCAAGTTAAATTGGTTTTATAGCTTAAACCGAAGTTTACTCTGTGTATTTCAAGACTTATTTCAGGTTCCTCGCACAGACTGGCTGTTCCTTTATTGAAGTATGTAATTATCTTCAGTAGCAGGCTCTGAAGTGGAGAAAATTTTTATCTCTTTGTCATAAAACCGAGAGTTGTCATACTGAAGTAGGCCAGAACATCATCTAGTCCAGTATTTTTGTTTGGTTTAAGGCTTTTGATGGTGTTTCTTTTCTTCAAGTCATGCTACGCTAAACGTTCTTCTTCAAAATGGAGTAATTCGTATTTTAAAACAGAAGGATTTTGTGACAATTACTATCCAAGACATTTTTAAACTTATATTGTACTTCTCTCTGGCAGTATGTTATTTACAGTTGTTTTAACAAATAAGATTGTGTTGTGGAGAGATAAGTAAAATATTAATTATTTTAGTTTTCTATTTTTCCATTTGTTTGTGTAATGGGGCATTTGGCCCTGGGTACATGAGCACACAGGCCCCGTATGGGCCCTTTTTCTCCAGGTGAGTCTTAGGATTTGTGTGATACTTGTGCTTTGTGCACTGGCAAGAAAAATTCTGTGGTTTTGGGGGATACTGTCATAACCAAAGGAAAAAATCAGTATTGTGTAAGACAGTGTTACAAAACTGTAACATTTGGTGCATGAAATCAGTGAAGTTGCATCTTAGACTATTTTTTTTGGTAATTCATACGTTTGTACATTGACAAGTGTCTCTAACAAAGACACTTGAGAAAGAGACACAAACATCTCCTGAAACTTTAAAAAAAATGTTTTGTGAACACAACACTGTTTACTTCAGTAAAACTTTTGCCTGTGGTCTTAATACTGTGTATACTATGGTATTACATTATGTAGGATGTATAGGAATGTCCAAAACTTGGAAATTATTATAGACGTGATACTGTTTTAAGTTTGCATTTGCTTTAAGAGTAAGCAGGGGAATATCAGAACATTCTTCTGATAATACACATTCACTGGTAAGACTCATTTCAGCTGCTGAGATTGCACAGTGTGGGTTGCTTAGTCGTGGCTTATTAGAGTCATTGTATGAGGCATTGCGTGAAAGAGTTCAGGGCACAGGGAGGGATGCTGATGTCACCAAGGTGATAAAGACATGAAGAGGATCCAGTTACACAAAGTTAAATAAATTCAAATAACAAGAAGGCAGGATTTTCAGAGTGATCAGAAATTAGTTCTTTGGTTTCAAAGCAACAATAATTACAGCCATTGGAATCATGACGGGGGAGCTGGCAACTGAGATTGGCTTTCCCTTTCACAGTTGCTTCAGCAGCCATCTCTGTGCTTCCTGCCTGGTAGTTTTTAAGCCTTTCCACCTCTTTATAATGAATAAAACTCATATATTGGAGTCGGAAAGGCAGTAGCCAAAGAATGACTAAAGCTGTATGGTAGATGGCTTTTGTGATTTCTGCACAAACATTTCTTAGGGATAAAGCAGTGGCTATGGAAACAGATCCAAATAGCATCTGTCAGAATATCACCATTTAGAGTATAACATGAGAGTGTGGTAGTGTTGATTGATCTGTCTGTTTGTGCTGAATTATCTTACTCCATGAATGTAAATTCTTCCTCCTCTGCTGTTTCCCCCCACTTCCCTCTTTTTCTTGAAGAAAGTGCTAGAAAGAAGCAGGAAGGGATCGTGGGCAGTTCCAGGGTCTGTTTTGCCCAGCACACCCCATCGCTTCCAGCAGAAAGCCCTCGGCCTCTGAAGCTCCGAAGCATACTTGATATGAGCCCTTTCACCGTGACAGACCACACACCAATGGAAATAGTGGTGGATATTTTCCGCAAGCTGGGTCTGAGGCAGTGCCTTGTAACACACAATGGGTGAGTAAAGTGGCAGCAATGCTGTTCGTTTCTGTAGATACAGTAACTTTCATTTCCAGGGTCAGAGTGTTTGAACCAGGATATGTTCCAGGATCGAGGTGTTTGAACCCAGAAGTTTGGTAGTGCAACTGAGGACCCTATCTCTTTGTTATGGAGGTGCTGTGCTGTGGCACCTCTCAAGTTCTTACTCCTCCCTTGTAGTCCAAGTAAGCAGGCAGGAGATTTCTGTCACTTTAGGATGTTTTTTCAAAAATCAGCTCTTGTTCAGCAGCAGAGTTTTACGTGTGACACTTGCATATGGAGAAGACACAGCTTGTCTCACAGAAATTGATTCTTGTGCACAGCCTGAGGCCTGTGTTTCCTCATTTTTATATATGTTTTGGCAATGTGCAATGTATCAACTGTTGAACATCTGCAAATATCTGGGTTCATAAAAAGTGAGGGAGAAAATGATCCAGTTGGTATATCTTCTTCTGTAGTTCAGTGATGGTGTTTACCACCAAGCTCTTGGGTTTGGAAGACTAAGAATCAAGTAACTGCTACTAGTTCTGGAACTTCAATCTGCAGCTGTTGTTTTTGCACTTCAAAATATTTCAAGAAAGTAATTTTAAGATTTAGAGTGTTTGTAAATGAGATTATAGGGAATTATCAGCCCTAGGCATGGAAACATAAATGCTTATTAAAGTTGCCTCTTAGCTCAATTCCTCCTTTTACGTGATCTTTTTCTGTCTAGCTGTTCCTTTGACATTCTGCTTTCCCGTATCTCCTGCTTTAAATACTTGACACACAACATTCCAGCTCCTACCATAGTATCTTGCTTTCTCTTTAGCTTGTCTTTTAAGGCACTTGGGAAGTGAAACATGGTCTGCTAATCCACATCATTTAGGATCAGTGTCTGTGGGACAAAACCCAAGAAACCTGAAATATGAGCGGGACTTACTTTGTTTTGCTGTGGGCAAAAGGACTGCTGTTATAGGTGGCAACTATTTACATATCGCATTGGTTTCCAAGTTTATTTTTTCAGATGTGTTTTAAAACAAATTTATTTTACATGTTCTCCTGCCTTTTTTTTTTTTCTTTCAATTCACCCCTGTATTGAATGGTGAGTGGATGTTTTCCGAAGTATAAATGACTAGTATAAATGGGGAAAGGGCATCGTGATCTAACAGTGCAGGCATGCAATTATTCGTGTTTTGAGGAAGGAAATTTGAATTGGTAAAACTTCAATGAAGAATATTTACTATGATTTTTTTTCTTAGTTTCTGTTGTGGTTGACTGCCCAAACATTGCCATTGATGTCCAAATAGACTCTAAAGAAAGCTTAATTGTGCAAGGCTGTGTCAAACTGTACTATAAATTTTTAACTTTTATGGTAAAGTAGGAACAGGTATGGATGGCTTTAATAATTCGCTGTTTTCAGACATTCGTATTGGTTGTACAAACTCGTGATATTCCATGAGTACACTGTCCATTACAACAAGATCAGATAGTAAATACTACTACTAGTGGTATTTAACCATAGCATATTGCCATGTGGACATCAAGGACTAATCTATATTTTGGCAAATTTCCTGCAAATTGAATGTATCCACACAAAGACACAGACCACCTTATTGGTTCCAGTTCAGATCGGAATAGCAACTGTGCGGTAATTGATGCTGATAACAAACAGAGATATATAAAGACTGAGCCCGACTCTTCCAAATATGCATGACAGTATCCATTCCAGGGAATTGCTCTTGATTTACACTGTCACGAACAACAAATTTGTCTGTTTCTGGGCCACCAGCTGACCCTGCTCTATCGTGCAGCTTCAAAGCTCGACTGCTGTGACTTTACACAATTACTACTTTGTTCGTCTGCTGAGCCTTGTTAAAATGTGAATGATGATTTGTTTGTGTGAAGAGAAATAACTATTGAAGAAAGGAAATAAAGTAGATTTGAGTTTCAGTGCCTCTAAAACCTGAAGTGATGTGAATGTGGGGAGAAGGGATGCAGTGCGCTTCCCTGACCTGTACTTGACATGAGAAACCTGCTGCTCTGGGGTGGTTAAAGATCCAATTCTGTTCAGCATTTTGGGAGAAAGAAAAGAGGCAATGTCTGGGAAAGGGTACTGACTTTCAAATCATTTTTCATTTAATTATCTCATTAGCTTTCTTGCAACCTTTTTTTTATTATTATTATTAGTTTTGCTCTAATCCTTTTTCATTATAATTAGAACTACTTTTTATTTGATTTCACACCCAGTTATTAGCATAACATGATCTGTTTCAGGATTGTCTTGGGGATCATCACAAAGAAGAACATATTAGAGCATCTCGAGCAACTAAAGCAGCACGTCGAACCCTTGGTGATTAGATATATCAGATCTCATAATTAGACACAGTAGAAGTCAGGAAGCATGAAACTTGTGAACTGTTCAGGGCTTTGATGACATCGGCTGAGCGATGAAATCATCCTATGCTAAAAATTTGTATTAAATCCTAAAATAATATGTGCAAAGTCTTTTTGTAGAAATCAAGTTGTTAATATGGACATGCTGTTAGTCACAACATTAAAGGAAAGTAAACAATAGACTTTCTGCTATTTTTTGTTCTCGAGATCACAACTTGGTCAGAGTTGATCTGCTGATTTCCACAGGTGAGAAAGCACGCAGCTAGGAATACTTTTTCCCTTTCTAATGCAAATTAAGATTTTAATATCTGCCTTTTATTTTCTGATCTTGACAGCTGTAAGTAGCTGTTAAATAGCAAAGTATCATGTCTTTTGAGAGAAGCAAAGCCAAGCGTATTTTTAATGTATCGCAGCATTAGATCTTTCCTGTAATCCCCCTTTATCAACACGATTCTTTAAAAGTACTCTTGTTTTTAGTAAAGTCCTGTGGCTTTACGTAAAGTCCTGTGATTCTGAGGCTGTTACTTACAGCAATTAATGTACTCCTTTAGAAAACATTCAGTTGATATCCTAAGCCACTGAGTGGCACGCCACTGTGTTGACCATTGACTTCAGAATCTAGATATTGTTTTAACCATGATGTTGTGAACTAACCTTAGACAGAAAGTAGACTTTGTCTTAATTTGGACATGGGTTCCTAGTTACATCTCTACTAAACATACCCACCAAGTTTAGCTGCTTATGTGCAAAACATGCTAATTATGTTCTCGTTTTATGCTAATATTTCACAAGTATTTCATGCGTCCTTTAATATGACCAAATACAATGTACTAACCAGAATAACAAGGGCAGCAGCTCATTCATTCTGCTCTTTGCTTCGCCTGTGATATTATCCTTTTGGACAGTCTCACCCTTTTTGATATTTTACAGAGTTATAATTTTAAAAGCCATGAAGACCCTGTCATAAGAGCACAGTATCTAAATTGGAAAATGGAAACTTTTACTATTCATAATTTTATTTTTTAAAGCTGTGAACTCCAAAACCTAGTTAACTATTGTACAAAAGTTTCATGGCCGCTGCTGTGTGCTCCTGTGAGCACGTTCAGCCTGAGCCCGTGCATCAGCCTGGCAAGATCCTTACGATTTAAAAATGGAGGGAAGGGGAGCTTGATTTGCTGTTAGGATTTGGGGCCATCGGGTGGTACGTCACTTCTGATGGCCAGGTTGGAACATGCCTCCCTTATGAAATGGGATCAAAATCACTTCTTTTTCATACCTCTTTTTTTCTTTGTCCCTCTTTGTTAGTTTTTTTTGTCGGCATATGCTAATCAAAATTTCATTTTTGCGGAAACAAAAAATGAAATAAAAATTGTCATGGGCTCTGCTTGTATTACTTGCATTTTATTAAAATGGACTACAGCTGTCAGAGACCACATGATACGGTGTCTCCGCATTGCTGTCTTTAACAAACCAGTGGTTCCTCAATATTTCGATTAATAAAATGTTTTTGTTTAAATAAGAAAATCGGGCTGTTTACTTTTGCTCTATTCCTGTCAACAAAAAGGACTTGGCTGCAGATTTCTTCCGCTTTATTGTTTTCCCGCTTGGATTAATGCCGATCTTCCGTTTATCCTTTCCAGGCGCCTCCTTGGCATTATAACAAAAAAAGATATCCTCCGTCATATGGCCCAGACGGCAAACCAAGACCCCGCCTCAATAATGTTCAACTGAAACCCATAGCTGAGGAGAGAGAGGAAACCGAAGAGGAGGTTCATTTGTTGAATAGCACAACACTTTAGTCTGCGGGACGCTTCTAAAATCAGAGACGAGAGCTGAGTTTTTGCGTAACGGTGCTGCTGGCAACGGGGAGTTGGTCTGGGGGAACACGTGGCGAGGAGGAGGAAGGCGAAGGGAGCGAGGGAAGGGAGCGCTGCCCGCCTGCACTGGATGCGTCCCGAGACGTCAGGTCTGCCATGATAGTGCAGCGGGCGAGCTCTGCGAGGTGGCGCCGTTCTCCAGCCCCAGCCTGGTACTTCGGCGTTGAAGAGACGCGTCATTAGTCCCTGTTTCTGGAGGGATCATTCCGAATTGAGCCATCTTACAGAGACTGAAAGGTCTTGCCCTTTTTACCATTGAAAACTGTTGTGTTAACTCACGAAGCATATAATGATTACACGTCACCTTTCTACATTCCAGAAGAGCTTTATTTCTCTCTCTCCTGAGCCGTAACAAAGCCTCTTTAAAATTGGTGTGCCCTTTTGAAGCCGTTGTTTCTCATATTGAGATGTACTGTGAGTTACTGAGGTTTGATCACAAGAAGGGAGTTTTTTCTTGTGCCATTAAATGTGTAAGTTTGTATATCACGAAATGCTTGGAGCAGTACAGATCCAGTGCGACAAAAACAGATGGAACAGGTAATACCTTCCAAGAACCACGCCAGACTTATTTCAGCCCATGTGCTGTCATGATGTGAGAAAAATTTAAAGCAGATGAAACTAGCATTTCAAAGAAAAATACTGGTTTTGCTGCAGAATATATCAATAATGTGACCTGGTCTTATGCAATTTTTGTATTATTGAAAACACTATGATATATACCAATGTTGTGCAGTACAAGGAAAAATACTGCTGTTCTACTAGTTAAGAGCTGGAACAATTCTGTATACGTGTACCTGGTAAAAATTGCATGCTACAACACTGGAGATCTTTCCCCCCCTGTAAAATTTGAGAACGGTCATTTTTATTTTTTCTTCTCCACAAAAGACGTTCCACTGCTGACATGGTAAGAAGAAATGTAACTCATAACTTGCACTAAATGTATATTATTTTTCTTGAAGTTTTACCATTCTTTATTTATATTTCTATGGATTAAAAAAAATCTATTAAATATGAATCAGTTAATATCTCACATAACTAATTACCTTTTTAATGTGATTTTATAGAATAATTTGTAATCCTCTGCAAGTAATAGAGGGTTAGCAAATGTTTACAACTAGATGAAGGGTTTAAGCAAACTGGTTTCTTTATGATCCAACATGCATATAAGGTAATTTTCAGATGTAACTTTCACTGCCGTTACCTTGAGATTTCCTTTTTTCTTTACTAGCATATAACTGGAACAGTAACGTTAAAATTTTATTTAAGAAAACTGCAGGGTTTTAATAATGGGAAGAAAGCAATGATAATTTTTAGATTGCTTTTGACTTTTTTTTCCCCAAGTATATAGAGGCGTAAATGATACGCAGCCATAGAAGATGAGCAGCAGGGCGGAAACGAATCCAGTACTTGAAACTTTGGCAGGACTTCAAAATTCAGCAGCAACACACACGCTAGCAGGTGAACTGACAGATCATTAACTTCTTTACTTTTTTCTTTCCAGGCACTTGATGAATTTGTTTCATATTCACTTTATCAAACCACCACCACAAACACACACACAGGAACAAGGCAATGTGTCATAAGCCTGAAGTAGGGAGGTAAAAAAAAGACATCTGGCTGACATAAATCATGCTTTACAATATGGAGCTAGATAAACTTCCCTTCTTTTAAAAATTATGCCCATAAGACTGCAAAAATATAAATGGTAAATGTCTAAAATAGCCATCTTAGCTATGTCTAAGGCAATCATCACAGTTACCTTAAGTACAGTAAGATATTGAAACAAAACTAGTACTACTGGCAAGCTCCAAAATAATGCCTGTGCTGAAGTGCTCTGCTGAATTTTTAGCAACCTGACTATAAAACTGCCATCTCATCATCTCATCTCTTACAGCAACTGGAACCAGTAGAAAATGAAATGTGCCTGTGGGCCCATAGTGATCAGCTTCTGTATTTAAAAGGGGGTTGGAGCTGAAACAGGGCAGCAGCCAGCTGCGTTCTTCACCTGAAGTCAGTGCTAGCGCTTCAGAATGTGTTCTGTTACATTGTGTAAGCCTGAAGAAACTTCACAGAAGCAGCTTCACAAAGAGCAGGGTTTGGCCCATTTCTAGAAGGCAGCTCTGGAAGTTGGCTCTGATGCCGATTTCTGCATCTAATTTTTTTCTACAGTGAAAGAGTGCACTACGCATATGAAAATTGCTTTAAATCAGTTTGAAACCTCTGCCCTGATGTTCTCCTATTAACTTGCACATAATCCTACAGACTGTAATGTCTGAATTCAAATACAGTTTACACCCCTGCTGTGTTTTATAATTTCAGTATGGATCTCAAATTCTGCGTATAAGTTGTGACTCTCTGTTCTCTCTTCTTACCTGCTAAGCTTTCCCCATTGACATTTAAAATATCTTCTGGTAAACACACATTAGAGGTTCTGATAAGGAAGTATGTGTGCCTGTGCTGTGCAACAACAATTTTCTAACACAAAACTTCCAGCGCCTTACTCAAGTTACTAATTTGAAACAAAATGTGATGGATGGGAGGGGGAAAGTGTCAGCTTTTATTTTGTTTCTTTTTTTTTCTTTTTTTTAAAACCATTCAGTTACTGGTTCATGAAGAATACATTCTTTGTTAATCTGTGATATTGCCTAGACCTGTATTTAATATTGATCTTAATGTTTTTATTTATAATAGTGTGGTAGAGCTGCATATCATTACAGTAAAAATTCTGATTACTGTAATGATTTAATCAAACATTAAAAAACTTCTGTATGACCATTTATTGTTCTGTCACGTTTTCTTGTTTTCACAAACAATATTTGTGTTGAGTTTTGTATTTATTTTCCCTAAGAAAAAATTAACAGCTAGGAATTTTAAATACAGAACTGTAGGAGATAGAGAAGAAAGAATGAATTTTAGGAGATGCAGTCTTTGTATTGCCTAGGATATGGCTACAAAGCAGTAGCCAAATCAACCCAATCAAACAGATCAGTGTTAGGTCCCCATTTTTGCAGATTTAAGCTCAAATAACAATACAAAAAGTGAATACATTTTTGTTACTGATGTGATTTACAGGGCATTAATATTAAAGGTATCTTCTGCTTGGAACCTAAGATGTAAGGGGGAATGAGACTGAATTTTCAAGAAAGTGCCGCTTATATATAAGACGTAACATTTTGAGCCTGTGACAAAGTCTCTGGGTGCCAGTGTTACACTTGAAGAGATGGAAATTTATATGCCAAGTGAAAGTGGTGGGGCTGTCAAATTTACAAAAGTGGGTGACACCTGATCCTCAGAACTGAAAATACCTTTTAAAAACTGAAGACCCACTTTTACAGCACTCTATCCTACATTATGTTAGTTTATGCCAGAAGGGGACTTAGGAAGTATAATAGTTTTCTAAAAAATAGGGACAACTTCAAAGTTTGAGCATGTTGCTAGTGGCCTGTCATCTTTGTCAGTAGTACATTGTCATTAGTAATGACATGAACTGTTCCAACAGAAGCAGGCCTGGTGAGTATGAGCAGATGGTATTTTCCATTGCTTTCTGGACTCTTATTCCAAGCAGTTGCCTGAGAATAAAACTCGTAATACCAAGGAAATAGAGTAGTAGACCAATGAACTGGAAAACAATTCACATCTTGTACAAAATCAGTTTGATTTTGTTTTTAAAGGCCCAGATTATTGAAAACAGGGTGACTAGTGAAGTAGCAACTGCAGTAGAACTTCTAATTGGTCTTGTAATGTCAGTTAACAGGAAACAAATAGGATGGAAAAACAGCTAATTCAGATCCAGAAGACTGCAACCTTTGTTAGAATCCAACAGAGAATGCTGCTGTGAGTTTGTTACCTGTGTGGTGGGACAGAACTGAGGAAACGCACGATGCCAGTCACAGGCACCAGGAGCAGGGATATGGAGCTCAGTAGGTATAAAGGAACAGCTGCTTGTGACTGAGCTGCACTGAACCAGCTCAGAATCGATTCCCTTCCCAGCACCCACTGGTTTCTCTTCAGGCAAGGCCCAGCCCCTCCCATCAGCACACACACTAGTTTCCCCTCCACATACGCCCCTGCAAGCCCCAGACAGTTTGGTGTGAGAAACCAACACAAAGAGGCACCCCCTCATTAGAAAAGCTTTACTGAGCGTGGGGGACAAACCCACAGACACACACAATACAGAAAACCCAAACCCCACACCCGAGAACATGAGGATGCCCCCTCGCCTGCACCCCCTGGCTCAGGGAGCAAGCTGGTCCACCTTGTCTTCCCGTCGGCTGGCCAAGTGCGACTGGATGATCTCGGCAAAGAGGTTCCTCTTGAGCAGGGTGTAGGCCAGGGGCAGCAGCTGGCCCACCGTCTTGTGGAAGTACTGCAGGGAGAGGGAAAACAGCAGCCCTGGGGATCAGCAGCTTTGGGTACAGAGCTCCAGGCTTTGCCACAATCAAACTGGTTTCTGCAGCCACCCCTGAAAGGAGTGAGCCCACACCTGTGCTACACCCCAACAGCCACAGGAAGGCCAGGCTGGCAGACCTGAACTGCTGGAGATATTGTTTAGCAAGGCAAGAGGTGACAGCTGTTCTTAAAGCATGTAGACATCCAGCCTGGGACTGAAGTCCCTTGGCCTGTCACACTCTACAGCTCAAGGGGATGATAATGGTACTCAGAGTAACCATTTAAGTACTTCAAATGTATAAAATTCAGAGTATATTTAGCATCTGTGATGTACATGTAAGCCCATTATAAACCTCTTCCCCTTCCCAGGAGGGGTAACTCATTTTCTGTGTCTTCAGCTACAGAGTAAGTATCAGTGTTTCTTCTGGCTCTGCACACAGAGCTCTACTCAGAATGAAAAGCAGCTCTAAGCATCTAGAGACAGGCAAAAACACTGGGACCAAACCATGGTGCTATTTACGTGTGAAGTCATTGTTTTTCCTTTCTTTCTACTAAACTAGAAGTAAGGTTTCTATTTTCGGAAAACAGCTGCAAAGTTATAGCTGTTTCAAATTGCTGCATCAGGTATCAGGCCATGTCACAACGCTGTGAAGATATCATTAATCATTGCACGAGTTTATCAGTGGTTAATCTCATGTGGTGAGAAGCACAAAGTGTGAAACACGGGGTTTGCCTCTACCTACTCAGCCAACTGGAAGTAACTATTTCCTCCACTGCTCTTCCAGATGTAGGAAGGAATTAAGCAGCTGAAACAGTATAATCACTGAAGGAAGGGTCCTCAATAAGCAAGACACCAGAGGAAGACATTATCAGATGCTGTAGGGAACTTAAAAAAGTAGAGTGGGGAATCTTAAGAAATAGATTAGTAATTTAACAGTGTACGGAAAAAACAGCAAGTTTTCCTTCATTTCAGTGGCTAAATATTTTAACTAGTGTTTAGCCCAATGTTTCTGGGTCTACATTTAATATTGCAAGATTTTTATTTTTCTATACGATGCTTTGGAGCAGCCCTTAGCCAATACTGCTTTGACTAAAAAGCAGTCATAAAAACACCCATGCAAAATAGCTATCTGTTCCTACTACATTTATGTTCAAGTTTCTTTGTTATTTCCTAGCCACAGATTTATTACAGACACGACCCTTTTCATTAACAGGGCAGTGGCTAATACAGAACAAAAAGTGTTAATCACACAAAGATTCTACTTAAGTGCTAGTAACTCAATCAGCTTATTTATGATATTTGTTATTAACACAGAACCAGAGACACCTGGTAGGAGATCCTTGATGCAGCCATACAAGCAGCATCAGCAGGCAACTGACCTAGGCTCAAGTTTTCTCAGCTGGAGTTGCTACAAACATCAGTCTATTTCTTGATCCAGTTGACCATAAGTGCTTTTGCCCATACAAGTAGCTGGGGATAGGGGGCTATAGCTATTCAGTATATCCCAAACAAACATTCTGCGTTTTTACGAGTCTTAATAACAACTCACTGTCTTACCTCAAATCACAACAGTTAAAGGCTGCTTAAATGCTTCTGGATTGCAGGACTATGCTTTCATACAAGCAATTTTAAATTCTATGTGAAATGGTATCATAAGTGAGACTTTTTAAACAACCTTCACAAATTAAGACTATCCTTGTAGACTTTCACAATTCCTAGGGATAATTATACAATAGAGTTGGGAATAAAGATCTATGACACATAACAACCCCTGGTCCACCCGAAAAAAATACAAAATTTTGTGACATATGGTGGTTGTATTACTCACATGTGATCCATAGCAGAACAAGTCCATGCCCAGTTCATACCCCATTCCATAGTCACATTCATCATTTGCAAACTGAACAAAGGTGAGCATTTCTTGAATGGGTGCAAAGGCCTTCAGTCTCTCATCATCAGTAGGAGCATCAACAATGGCCTTACAAATTTTTTTAAGATTGGCTAAAAAAAAAAAGCAGAAATATTTAAATCTTTAAATAAAGAAATCTAATGTTGCATAGAAGTAGTTTGTGGCAAAAGTTTACTGTGTGTCATGCTTACATGAAGACAAAGTGAGCACATGTTGAGCTGCTGGTGAAAACGCCTCCCCATTTCCCTTTGCTGCTCATTCTTGCCCCATGCCCACCCGCCTCAGTTCCCCATACAGAGACACGCATTTATGTGGTGAACTTGCATCAGGGAACTGATTCTTATTAGAACACCACTGGGAGAAGACAGGGAATAAGAAACAAACCCACAAATCCCTGAATGTAGGTTGTCCCAACTACTACTTCAGGAATTATTTCAGATTTAGCACATTCCATTGACTCTCATCTGGTTCACGTAAAGAAAATACTTTGAGCTCAGGTGTGATGGTTAAGACTTCTGCCTTTTCCTCCCATTGCTCATATTCTTCAAGCTGTAAATATCAGTGCAATTTTGTTTTTGCAGAGTAGTTGTGTGACTGAAGTTTGTTTCCTTAAAACAGGGAAATGTAGCCAACAAGATATTCACCATTTGTTTCAGGAAGTTCTCTGTATCCGACATCATTTTTGTCTACAGGAACAACTAAGCCTGCTCCATGAAATGCTTTGGTCACCACCTAAATAAAGAGACATTATAGCACTGTAAGTCAATACTGTGACATAAAACCACTGACCTCACTAAACAACATTAACACCTGACTGCTGGTGTCAAACCTAATATAATGTCCAGGCTCCAGGACATCAACATACTTTCAAATTAACTAGCAGTTACTTTTAAGTACTGAGGCTTAAAATAACTGGAAAATCTATTCTGGTCAAATTCTGAAATCTAGGAATCCTTGTAGTCACTTGTGTGGCACTGTAATACACCTGTTTAGTCACCTCCTACTATAATTATTTCTGATAGGCATGTGAAAAACCTCTGTTACTAATCCATATCATCCCTTAACGGCCCTGTTTCCAATAGATCAAACCCAAATGTTTGCATTAATCTTCACTTTGAAGCAGTTTTCTCCATGGTCCCCATTTGTTTTAGTTTCTAGGCTATTTCCCCTATTGTTTTTTTTTGTTGTTGTTTTGTTTCTCTTTAATTGAATGCCAAGCTATGGTTTACAAGAATAAAGTGTTTTGATTTAATCCTATTATTTGGAACATACTTGTATTAATCTCCCCTTTCCTGAAGTTTTAGAGAGCTAATTAGCACTGGAAATTCCTAAATGAAACATCCTTACTGACTAGAAGGAGAAAAAAATTAAAAAGAAAGGCAAGTAAATGAAAAAAGTTTAACAGAACTTGGTGCTCTCCAGTTGACCAGGAAAGTCATACTTTCTTATCTCTCTGTTTCATCTTCATGGTTTTTTGTTCCAGAGAATAACCCAGTTCTTTTGCTGTTCTTGTTAGTTTTTCATCTATGTCTTTCAAAATAGCATTTTTCTTTTTATCAGTCACTTCCTTAAGGGTTTTTGACAAAAATAATCTGCAAAGAAGAAACAGGTCTTAAGAGAACTTAACAGAAGACAAACAAATGAATAGCCTCCTAATCACTAAACCTCCAAATCTTATAATGAAGATTAGCAGTCATGGGTTTATTTATACACATAGACTTGAGATTGCAAGCCTCTTGACAATGAGAAAGATAAAAAGTTCAGCACAGACAATACTTTGGTATTTCCTATCTGTATTTGCATTACAATCCATCTTATGCAATCTGCAAGTGAAGATTCTCTTGGACTCAGTAGCTGTTCATCTTTCTATCTTAAGAGTTCAGTTTGCTGCTTCAGTGCCATTACACTATTTATCATTCAAGTCATGCACATAAATACATATTTATGAGTTTCATCATGGTGCTTTCAAAACAAATGTCCTCGTTTAACTCTGCACTACACAAGGGTTCATTTGCAGAAGCTATTCTTCAGTATGCTTTCACTTACTGACATGCATCTGTCCTTGGAGAGCTCTCCATTTTTAACTGACAGGTGATGAAATCTGTTGTTTACATTCATGATGCAGGACCATGTAAAGCTCCATGAATCATATTGAACTGCATATCCATATAAATGTTATCTTGCCCCAAGTCAGAAATAGTACTTCTTGCAGTTATTCATTATATACAAAACCAACATATTTTTATGTAAGCAAGACCAAGAGATAGATGCTACTTATTTAGTAAAATATTCAGATTTCCTTCACCACTGTTTGAGATGCCCTTTACTTATGAAGCACTTTAACACACCCAGTGGTCATTATTTTTTTTTTCCAATAGAGCCTATCCCTGCCAACACATTTAAAGAATGAGATAATCAACACTCATCTATTTCATTTTTAAAAGGAAAAAATTGTCAAGAAGGCTATTAAGGCTTTTGAGATTACCTTAAAACTCGCTAGCAGGAGCAGAAAATCAATGAGCATTTCTTGATAAAGAAAGACATAATAAATTTGCTACATTATTCTACATCACATCTCCCAATTAATCTCTTTCCTCTTTATAAAGAAAAGTAAATATGAACCTTACTTGACTGCAGCAAAGACATTATCACCAACTTGAGTAATCATGCAGCCCTTCTTTGCTTCATTTGCACCAACCCACACTGGAAGTTCATCTGGCACATCCCTATTTATGAAAAAATACACACAAGCAGTCAAGCTGTGTCCATTTCTTCTATTTCAAAGTAAAATTAATTTGCCTCCTCACCACACTGCTATCTCTTTCAGAAACCTAACAAGAAACTACCTTAGATCTAAAGCTCTGAAGTCTTAAAGCATGGCTTTGAAAGGTACTTGTATCAATACAAGTAGAGGAAGGACACGTTCCCTTCATTTCATAATGCTTGACTTTTTCTTATAAGTGACATGGCAAACATTTAAGATTAATAAGTGAACATGCTCTAGAGGGCTGAGGAAGGTAATTTAATAAATATTTAAATCTAGTCTTCAACCCCAATATCTGTGATCTTTTTAAATAAAAGATAAATCCACCTGTTAATATCCTACTACAGAAGAGAAAGATTCTTTGGTAGTAGCACACAGTTCTAAAATCCTGTCTTGTGGAAAAAAAGAGGAGAAAAAGCTACGTATAATTCCAGTCCAGCAAGAGCATGTATTAAATAAAATACCGGAAATATCCCATGTGATACTGTGTTTTGCTATCCCCAACAAGTATAGTCTGGAATTCTGGGGGATCATAAAAGAATCTCCAGTGAAGATTGAAGTCCAGATCTGTTGATTTTGCTTTTTTGTGTTTTCCAGCAAGAATATCATATGGTCCAACCAGCTTCAGTCCAACACTTGACATAAGCGCATCTGAAAAGCAAAGCATGAATTAGTTTACTTTCTGGTGGGTGTGTATCTAAACCAAGAAGTTCCTGTGTCACTCACATATCAGAAGCTTCCATAAATCCAGTCAACTACGCTGCTTACCAGAAAGAGAAAGCAGAGACATTCTGTTATTCAGATAGCTTTCATTCAAGATTAAGGTTATTACACTTCTCATACAAGTAGTGGTCAATGGTTCGACATCCAGATGGAGACTGGTGACAAGTGGTATCCCTCAGGAGTTTATACTGGGACCAGTACTGTTTAATATCTTCATCCATGGCATAGACAGTGGGATCAAGTGTGTCCTCAACAAGTTTGCAGAGGACACCAAGCTGAGTGGTGCAGCTGACACACCTGAGGGAGTGGATGCCATCCAGAGGAACCTAGACAAGCTCGAGAAGTGGGCCCATGTGAACCTCATGAGGTTCAACAAGGCCAAGTGCAAGGTGCTGCACATGGGTTGAGGCAACCCCTTGTATCAATACAGGCTGGGGGATGAAGGGATTGAGAGCAACCCTGCCAAGAACTTGGGGTACTGCTGGATGAAAGATTGGACATGAGCTGGCAATGTGCACTTGCAGCCCAGAAGGCCGGTTGTATCTTGGGCTGCATCAAAAGGAGCGTGGCCAGCAGGTCGAGGGAGGTGATTCTGCCCCTCTGCTCAGGTGAAGCCCCACCTGGAGTCCTGCATCCAGCTCTGGAGCCCTCAGTACAGGAAAGACATGGACCTGTTGGACAGGGGCCAGGGGAAGCCACAACAATGATCAGATGGATGGAATACACCTCCTGTGAGGACAGGTTGAAAGATTTGAGGCTGTTCGGCCTGGAGAAGTGAAGGCTCTGGAGAGACCTAATTGTGGTCTTTCAGTGCTTAAAAATGGCCTAGAAGATGGGACAGACTTTTTAGAAGGGCCTGTTGCGAAAAGACAAGGGATAATACTTTTAAACTAAAAGAGGGGAGATTCAGACTACCTATGAGAAAGAATTTTTTATTTTTTCAATGATGATGGTAAAACACTGGAACAGGCTGCCCAGAGAGGTGACAGATGGTCAGTCCCTGGAAACATCTGAAGTCAGGTTGGACAGGGCTCTGAGCAACCTGATGTAGTTGAAGATGTCCCTGCTCATTGCACGAGGTTGGACTGGATGACCTTTGAAGGTCCTTTCCAATTCAAACCATTCCATGATCCTAAAAGAAACTGTCATTTCTAGAGCACCCAGGGATGCCACATTCTGTTATATAATAAATTCGAGGAAGCTTAAGTGTGGATTGATATGAGGAAACTTCAGTTCCGTATTAAACATTTTCAATGGACTTACAAGAAAGGCAGACTTAAACAACATTTAGTCCCTTTGTATTACACCATTTAAGTAATTATATTTTAGAAAGCCTGAAGTGTACCAACACCTTTGTAATTATCCCCAGTATTTTTGTTTACACTCATTTAAATGTCCTTCATCTTAACGGAACACTGAAACAGCATTAAAATGCATTTGACCCCTCCAGTTTGCCTGCCTTCAGGCTGTTTTTGAGAGTGAAAATTAGAAAAGGCAAAAAATATTTTAAAACCCACCACTTGGTTTCTCAGGATCTAGTTCCTTGCAAAACTTCCAAAACTGATAGAAGTCTTCAGGCAGTCTAAGCCGATAGCATGCTTCTGCTTCTTGACAAAGATTATCGGGGATATCTGCCTGATTTGACCTTCTCTTCTTGACATCTCCATTTTTTTCACACTGCAGATAAAAACCAAAACAAAATACAAATTTAATTTAGTTGCTTCCTGTCAGTTCTATTGAAGGATTTTACAAAGCTTCTGTAGTCACAGAGGAACAATGATTAAAAACATCAAGTCATGCGTGTTACTTAGAGGCATATATACTGATTAGAACATCTATTTTGGACAGAATCCCTTAAAAGTGCATTATCTGAGACGTGCTAAACATGTATGTAATATCAAAATAGCACTTTGCTATTTATGGGTCACTGGAACCAACAGAAGCATTTTTATTAGTTAATCAAGCAAAGGACTAAGCAATCCCAAAGTTTAATCCAAGTTCTACGTTATTTTCAAATGACCATTTCCAAACACACAGCAGCTTGCATCCAAGCAACTTGTGTTTTACAGACGCTTGGGAGTAGGCATATTATTCTGTCATGTCTGGTCGAAACACCACAACAAAAATCCTCTGAGCCTCAACTATCTGAACTACTCCGCTATTCAGCATCCAAACTTGCGAAGTTTACACCATAGCACTTTAAAGGTAAAGTTATTTTAAAAATGATGTAACATGAACCATTACGGTTGTGAAACGATCCATTTGGACGTGCACGCTGCTAAAGCGGTAAACTCGACTACCTCATTCCCACATAAGGCTCCGAGAATTTCTAGGAATTATTACCCTGCTATTTTAAAGAAAGGAAGGAAAAAAAAAATAATAATAAGAGACAAGGTTTCTTTCATCTTGCCAGGGCAGTGCACGATGCAGACATCCCACCCCCTGAGCGGGCCGCCACCAGGTACCTCACCACAGCAGGAGCTCCCAGCCGCAGGCAGCCCGGGCAGCTGTGTTTAGAGCACACCCCAAGGGCAGCGGTGACCCGGGAGATGCCCGCGTAGCGGGGAGAGGCTCCCGTGGCAGAGACCGAGGGGCCCAGGGGCTTTTATCAAAGTTGCGGGACGAACCAGAACGGGGGACAAGGAGGCCGAGGCCCAGCACTACGACGAGGCACCCGCGCCGACTCAGGCCTACGGCCCCGCAACCGCGGCCCTCAGAGCTCGCTCCCCGGCCGGGGTACCTCAGGGAGCGGCTGCCGCTGCCCGCGATCCCCGCAGGGCCGGTGCCGCGGGCAGACTCGGCCCCCAAGGCACCACCACCCTCCCCCGCCGCCCCACCTCCCGCTAACGGCCACCTGCTCGCCGTCCGGGCCCGCCGCCCCGCGCGGCCTCCGCTTCCCGCCACCTGCCATCCTCCCGCCAGCCGCATCGCACCCGCCCCTCGCCGCCGCTTCCGAGGCCGCGCACTGCGCCTGCGCAGTCAAGCGGCGCGCTCCTGGCCGGCCACGCCCGCCCCCTCGCGCACCGGGGCGTTAAACGGGCGTTTAACGGCCGCGGCGGGGCTGGGAGCAGTAGGCCCTGCGCAGCCCGGGAGGGAGCAGATTAGCGGGGATCTCGGGGAGAAAGGAGGCGCTTGGCTGGGGCCGGCTCGGCCGCCGTCCCTCGCCCGCCCCGGGGACGGAGCCCCATCCCGGAGGGCACAGCGCCTTTGCTTCCCGCCCGGACACCTTGCCGCAAGGTGAATAAGTGCTTTTACCAGGGCAACACGCAGCTTTACATCTCCGCCTCGGCTGCGGCGCCAGCCTGCTCCGCCGCTGGCTCGCAGGGGAAGGCGGAATGGAGGGGCGGGGAAGGGGCGGCACAGCGGTGCCCGGCCAGGCTGGAGCGAGCACCGCAGCGGCCGAGCCGGGAGCGAGCGAACGCGGTTAACCCTTGGTTGCGAGCACGTCTGTGGCTGGAGCCAGAGATCAAGTAGGGCAGCTTTACCGCCATGTTTCCTCAGCGTAGGCTAACTCACCTCAGGACTGCCTGTGTCAGGGGTGTCAAACTCATTTTCAGCGGGGGCACATCAGCCTCGCGGTTGTGGAAATGAGTTTGACATCCCTGGCCTATATACACTCGAAGCTTTTTTTTTTAACCTTAATTAGGCATACGTGCAAATTATAGAATAGAATCATAGAATAATTTAGGTTGGAAAAAAACCTTTAAGATCGTCACATCCAACCATAATTCCTGTGAATTCCTGTCATACAAGTTAGGGTAGTGTATTTGGATGAGACTGAGGGCAAAAATATCACTTGAACCAAATGTAATCTTTCCCTTCAGAGCCAAAAGTATAAGAGACAGAGGAAGTGAGTCTGATTTTCAGTACACAGAAAAAGGAGAGGGGAGGGAAAGAAAAGCCAAAAAAACCTCACAACAAAACAATCCCCTAAGCCTCTGCTTTAGCATTTGACAGCTGCCAGGAATATGTGTCATCACATAATTTCTCTTCTAATGAAAGAATCAAGGCAGCAGCATGTAACATGCAGCAAGTGGGACGCATTCCTCGATTTAGAAAAGCACATACTCATATTTATGCAACATCCACTCATTTGAGTATATGGCTAAAATGCTTTGCAAAGAAAAAGGCCTAGAGAACCAATAACACAGGAGGCTAGGAAGCTGCTTACATATAAGCCTTTGCTTTTCTGTTTCAGTAAGTCAGATTGCGGTGGTTTTATTTGAAGCAGCATAAAGTAGTTTAGCTACAGGAACTTTTTTTCCTGGTGTGCGGTGTATTTGCAGCAAAGGTGCAGCAGGGTTTTTATCTTATCAACCCATTAAAGTTGTAAGTATTTTCTGTGGTATACATTATTAGTTTAGGTCTAGAAATAAGCTGCAGTGCCTTTCGACCACATATGACATTGACAGTTATGCATCTAACACAAAAGCTTGATAATTTTAAGTCTGTCTACAGCATTCACTATTAGAAATTACACACAACATCCCAGGAAACTGGATCCTGACTGCTGTTATTATATGTATGCAAAACAGCTAGACACTTCATAGAAGCCA
The DNA here is from genome assembly GCA_013399365.1 of Pampusana beccarii. Classification (NCBI taxonomy): domain Eukaryota; kingdom Metazoa; phylum Chordata; class Aves; order Columbiformes; family Columbidae; genus Pampusana; species Pampusana beccarii. The sequence goes on along the minus strand of VWYH01008145.1, from coordinate 90,985 downwards.
TGGGTTGACATTATATACATACAGGACAATCAATGACAAAGACTCCTCCTTCAGCTGGAAAAAAATGTTGTTTAAATCAACATATGTATTAAATAGTTTGCTCATAAAATCCTGCACACATAAGCAAGGAATATTAAGTTTCCAATCCAGATCCAATCCAATCCAGACCTCATTTAAGGGATTAATTATGTTTCATAACCTGACGTTATGCAGAAACAAGGTACAAAAGCCCACTAATGAACCGCAAACCTAGTTTTCTTCCTGAAAAGTGTGAAGAGTACTGCCCTGAGATTTCCTTGGGAAATGCTTTTTAGTATTAGTCTCACTCTAGTATACCAAGCCTTAACATAGTGGATGCTAGACAAAATGGCACCTGAAGGAATGATATTTTCCTCAGTAGCTTGGTGGAAAGCATTGTAGGTGACTTCAGAATCGAGGCATACACCCCCCACCCCCATCACGGGTATCCATTTTATACCCTAGCTAAGCTTCCCCAAATTCCAACCTCATGCAGTAAATTTGTTCAGTGATACCAAAGGCACCAATATTCCCTATGTCAGTGTTGAAGCTAACAGATGCCAAGTTATGAAACAGTTACTATTTCAGGATAAGCTTTTTCCCTGTTGCAAGGTGAGGTTAATTAAGGAATTAACCTCACCCCCAAACCTATAGTTTTGCAGATGCTTATCATGCCTCCCTCTTCTCTCAGTTTTTACTGAAAGAAACCCTTCACATAAACATTTTCAGTTCCACATTTACAATTTTACTAAGGTGAATGCAAAAGTGACAAAGGAAGGGTAGCCCAAGCATCTTTAATGACTTAGCCTAGAGTCTCAAGCATGTATCCTTGCCACATTAGTCTTCTGCTACAAAAAAGTAAATGAAGTCAGGATGAAAGCTTCTAAGTTTATGTTGGGTCAAGAAGAGGACAGAACCTTTTTACACGTGAAAAACTTTGAAAACTTAAGAGTTTTTTTTTGCTTCTTTTTTGCTTCTTACAACATCTTGCATTACAGCATTGAAAGTGGTGGCGTGACAAACTTGTGGTGGCCCGATTTTAGGTATGCCAATATCTCACAAAGCAAAACTACGCTGGAAAAAGTGCAAGTTAACTAGAAAAATACCTCTGTGTTGGCTTATTGTTAATATTAGTGCTATGTCTCAAAAGCCTGACTTGGAGGGCCTTTACCACTTCACTGAAGATACAGCTTTAAGATGATAATAATGGTTACATTCAGAAAACTAAATTTGCATGGCTGCATAGATAAACAGGGTATTTCTGAGGTTAGATGTATCTAGTACCAGTTGGCAGCCAATAAGAACAGCAGTTTTGAGCTTAAGTACACTCTTTAGGTTTGATAAATGCTTTCAGTTATTCTTTATTTAATTCCCTCCACTTCAATTCTTCTCTGAAGTATGGAAATAGATTGTGGGGTGTCACCATGCAAGCCCTTAGGAGAAACTAAGATACTGAATGATTATTCAGTGTACCATAGTAATTTTTTCCTCCTCTGTAAACAAGTGGTAACTCTATCTGCATGTGTATATCCCAAAATGATTCATTCTCAATTCAAGTCCTAGATTTGAAAAGCACATGTAATTTGATATTGGTAGTCATATTGTGATTCATTCTGTTAACAACCTGTAATGCTGCAACATGGAAGACTTTTACAAAGAAGGATAAACAACTAAAGCAGAAAGTTTACAATACAGTATTTTAACCCCCCCCTCCATCAAACTAGTAAATGTAACCTCCTGCATCTGTACCATCAGACTTCTGAATCAGCATGAACAGAGATTATCTCAAGAGAATAAGCTGCAAAGTAGCTTTATCAAGCTGTAAAACCATCTATATGATTAGTCTTGCACTGCAGTGAGCCTAGCTTTTTTTAAATAATAAAAAAAATCATAACTATACAGTAACAGATTTTGTGAGAAACCACAGAACTGGGGTCTGTTGTCTTGAAACAAAACTTTTCAGACCTGCTTTCTCAAAAGCCATGGTAGGTACTTCCTGTATATACACTTAATTTGCCCTTTGAAGTCATCAAGACCTTAGTGTGTCTTATGAGGATTTTTCCTCTCCTATGTCCATTTCCAATATTATTGCTTGACATCCAAAGTATCCCCCATGCTATGATAAAATCTCAGTTATTAGTTTCAGAGTTTTATTGCTATTAATTATTCTGAAGAAAGCCTTCATGAGTTAAAAGCCCAAGTGAACGTTTTATCAACTATTAATAGTAGATACTAGAAAGAAGGAAAGATGACTTTCAGGGTTGTCAAAATCCAATTTATGCTTCCTCACTGCCATTCCCTGACTCATTTATGCTCATAGCTTTCCTCCCACCCCTTACAAGATTCAGATTTGCTCACCTGTAAAAACATTATAAATAAATTAAGATGTGCTATGCAGATACTCTGTGCTAAGATGTTACAGACATTTATGTTCAAGGACAGGGTTCTCTTCGAGACACAGTCTAGTCTGCATTAGCAAGTTAAATGGGGTGCAATACATATGGTTCATAGCCTACTTTCCCTGCCCTTCACTATATACAACTGAAAGGTGGCAGTTTAAGGCGTGCTTAGATACTTTTCTTAAGTAGTTTCAAAAGTACCTAAGCAGCAAGGGATGGATGTGTGCAGTCTCCCCATCACCAGAGCATACTGATGACTAGACTATGCAGTAAAAAGACATATAAACTCTAATTTGTGTTCAAGGACTAAGTTTTGCCAAAGAACAATACTGTATTTTTCTCACCACCAGAGGGAGCCGTTTAGATACGTGTCATTAAAAAAAACAGTTGGAAGAACAAAGACAAAACCATCGGTATCTTAATACATTATTGGCCTCATTGATGTCCTTTTGTACCGTTCGGTATAACTCCTTTAAAAGCAGACAGCTTGTTTCTGAACATCAGGTAAAGTAATCCCAGCATATGTAGTACATGTTGGATTTTTGTGCATGTCAGCTGTTATGTTGGGGTTGTACAGAATGCAGTGTGGCACCAATACGGTGAAATTATGCTATTTTAAAATAGTTTTAACACAGCAGCTTAAGTGAAGATCTTAATGAGTTGCTTTACAAAACTGCCAGCCTTCTTCTCTGGTTAAGCCTCAAATAATCCTCAGATCACACAGAGCCTCTGTTCCTTGAGTTATTATCTTCTGTAGGGCAGCCCCACATTCTCAGGTTCAAAGGAGGACACATCCTGCCTTCCATCCGAATAAGGATGAGCAGGAACTGTGGACACATTCAATGTCAAAGACAAGGTCTGCCTCCAGGAAGGTTGCGAGTGAGCAGTGCTGCAGCAGATTGCAAAGACACACAGAGCCTCTGCTGAGTCACCACCTCACTGCTGCCTGTGCTGACAGGTTGTCCTGGATCCCTGCCAGCTCCCCTTGCAATTCTGTGAGGTAGGCTATGTACATCAGGATGAATGGAAGAAGAAAATGCAGTGGGAGGAGGGGGAAGAAAAAAAAAATACTGTAACTGGAAGAAAAACAATCAAGATGCTGCAAGACACGTATTTCCTGAGAAATCCTGGAGGCTTCAAGTTACTTTGTATTGCGAATGTTTAAAAAAGAATATGAGTGAAGATACACAGCAGTCTTGCTGTGAAGGACTTGAAGTTAGATATACATTTTAGCATAGTGATTAATATTATTTTGGCATCAATTCAGTGAGCCCTGCAATAACTGTTCTTGACAAGAATATAAACTCACAGCTTGCTACAGCATTTTGAGCCACTATTTGTTTAGATCTGGCAGCTAGCAGTAGACTGCATTTTTAAGGTGACAATGGTATTTTACTGCAAGCCAAAGTCTTTCTTTTTGCTCTGTTTTGAGTATAAGGAAACCATTCTGATCACATAAATTAGTGCTTGGAACACTGACCCCTATATCTACATTATTCTGCATTTAAATTACTTTTTAGTCCTATGATTGTGCGGAACTGCTGTTTATATAGGACCGTTTGCCATACCTACCAGTTAAGTTTTACAGATAGCCAGAGACATAATATTACAAATTGACTGGTTTGCTTGAAAGCACAGCTATGTGTGTTCAAAGCAGCAGTGAGGCACAGTTCAGCTGAATGTATTATCCCAGGAATTTAAGAGTCTTCCTGTAAGAATCTACTTCTATAGGGGCTACTGATGTGAATGCCTATCGCTGAAAGGATTTCCCCCAACAGAAGCAGAACTACTGAGTAAATAGGTCTAATCCAATTTTATTTCTAGTAGGATAGTTTCCTGAGCCAGGCAATCTAAGTACAACATTTTTTCAGTTATGTTCTTTTGTCATTTATGGGTATTGTGCTTCTCTTCTGTAACTTTTCACCTTAAATCTTTCTCTGCATATGTACGAAATACAGCATACAGGTAAGGAAGATAAAAGGTATACATTCAAATGCGTACCATTGGAGGCAATAGATTAAAAAAAAAAAATCTCTGATCCAATACATAAAAATAGTCTAACAGCAAGTTATTTTAATCAATGGCTTCTTAGTTAGAAAGCTCGTTGTGATGCTTTACATTTTTAATATGAAAGAAGAATCACTTAATAGACATGCTTACCACCAAGACAAACCCTGCACACATTGTTTCGCAGTTAGTAACTTCTGTCGCATCTTTTGTATTTACTTATAGTCATACACACTAACTTCCAATTTTCCATTTCAGAACCCTGTTTTCATGGGACTGTTTCCTAACATACAGAGCAATTCACATGCCCCGTCATGAGATGTTAGGGTGACAATCAATACAAATAATGAAACAGTTTGTGTTCACTAAGTGTTGGCTGATGACGTTAACATTTCATCTAGTACATGTGTCTTGCTTTCCTCCCCCAACACATAATGGGGTGAGGGATGTGGAAAATAATGGCTCTGAGTCATTTCGGCTTAGGCTAGAATGAGTCAAGAGGCAAGCAACTCAGTGTAATTCCTTCTCTCCTTTTTCTTCAGGGTCTGAAGTTGGGTGAATTGATCATATTTGTATTATCTGGTCTTTAGAGACAGAGAATTGCTTGGCTACAATTGACTGACTGGCAAGACTCCTTTAGGAGCAGGGTAATCCATTTTTGTAGTTTAACATCTTGGGAGGCAGTAGTTCACATTTATCAAATAAGCCACTCTCAAATAATAACTTCAGTAGTCATTACTGCTGTGAGACTCCCTAAAGCTAAGGATTTAGTGTATGGTTTAGGGTGAAAAATCCAATTATATTTAGCAGCTTCTGCAAGAAACATTTTTTCTTGTGTTTTTCTGGGCACCCTAGCAACCACAAAAAAATTAAAAGGAACACAAGCTGGGTTTAGCATAAATCTTAGAAGCAGCCCTAAAGTATAACATTGACTTCGGACTTGTGTTCGTATTTAAGGCTCTTCCCTCAGACCTGCTGGGATGTTTCCCCTCCATACAGCTTCTAGTGCAGCAGCACAGTAGACTTCTGCTGTTGACTTCTAGCTAGTAACACAGAACCCAGCGTATTCTCACTGTGCAGTTCCTAGCTAACAGCTTCAGTGCCTACAGTGGTGTAGCATTAGCACAGTCTGTTCCCAAATAAGTTAGCTCTCTGTCTGTAAGCATGACTAATTCAGCTGCAGCACTGTGCTGACACAGCTCTACTGTTTCCATTTCTGGAACCAGTCAAGTGTGATTCTCACCTGGCATTGCTACGCTGCGACATTGCACAACATAGCTAGCACTGACAATATATCCAACTCTGGTTTGGGTGATCCCATTTCACATTCGTCTTGATATTATGAGCTACCATAAACATGTGCCACTGTAGGGAAATACATCTAAAGCCTTCCTCCATGATTATAGCATATTTAAAGACAATCACCCTGAGGCAGGCTTACAGACAGTATTAGGAAACAACCCTCTTTTCATCAGGATGGTGGCGGGAGAAGGTGGAGCCTGGCATCGCCACTCAATACACACCTGCTGATATCTCAAGCTTGCCACCCCTTTCTCATCAGGGTTGAATCTGCCCTTAGTCCAGTAACCCAGTTACTACAGACTCCACTGGGAAGCCGCAAATACAGTATGTCTAAAAGGTCAGGCCTTCATACCACAAGAAGAGATTGACAGCTTCAAGGACCCAACATTTCTTACATAACTTCAATTACAACGTTTTGTACAGATATATACAATATATGAGCAATTTAGACAGCTGGAGTATCAACACTGAAATATAAAAATAGGTTAATAGCCCCAAAAGATAGCGAATGCTTCTTTCACAGTAGGATTTTGTCTTTAGCGTTATCACTGCTGTTGAAATTTTGTGGAGTTAAGCTTAGTCTTTGTTGGGATGTACTATTTTTCACAAATGACAAACACCCATAGCTCTTAGGTATATTCACGAGTATACTGAAATTGTATTTCATCACCTACCCGTAGTAGTACACCAACTTTGTAAGCCACCAGCTTGATTACCAGCACATTACAAGCTTCAAGCATTTTTCTCATAACTTACTGGCAAAAAATACACAGCCTTTGACTTTGTTTTAAAAGTTGATGTGAGACTCTTCCTAGGGATGCCCGAGTTAACAGTTATTAGTACCAGCTAGCCAAGATAGCTTTAAAAAACAAATACCTCCCTTCAAACCCCCTCCCTGCCCCAACATCCAAAACCAAGAAAAAACACAGAGTCCCCAACCAACCTAAATAAATACTACCACACAAAAAGCCAAGATCATAAAGAGTCTCATCCAGGTGTTACATAGATATAAGTCTCCACATCCAAAAAGATGGGTTCTCCAGTTTAGAAGCCAACTACTGAATTAAGTTTATCATCAACTCCACCTTTTGCAACAAACATCAAGAGAATTAGAATCCCTGAGTTGGACTGGTGAAGAGTTAGAAGGCAGCCTCTCTCTTTACTTGTTATTCTGTATCTACACTGATAAAACTATCTCATAATTAGCCTTTTCTATTTTCTAAATATCTTCCAAGCTTAATAATACAATATAAAAAGTAGCCCCTGTGCACAAGACCTCTGTGTTAAATTGGGAACAAAATTGCTACAGTTTAGCCAAGTAACCCAGTTGCTACTGCTCAGCTCCCTCACAGCTTAAGTATTGTTTTTCACATACTTCATAGACAAATTAGACCAGCAGTTTATCTCAACACGACCTAGCTAGTACTTCTCTTTACCAATCAGCACTTACTGCTTTCTCAGCAGAGAGATAAATACACCAGCTATTGTTAGACAAGCTCTCCATTCTTCTACTGCTCTCAAAGCAAAAGGGACTAAAACCTCTTAAGTTACACATCGCAAAAGTTTAAAAGAACAGACTCTAAACGAAAATTCTTACCATTGCAGGAAAAAAAAAAAATCCAAAGTACTTCCAAAATCTGTGACTTTGTGGAATAAGCTATATGATTTCTTAACAGGCCAGAATAAAGCTGCTATGCCTTGCTCTCTTATGTAGATGTAGTCTCACCAAGGTATCAGCATTGGCTGATGAGTTGCAGGGTCTCAGCTGTACCTGCTCCCTGGCCATTTAACCCTTGCATTTCTGGTTCCAGTTTTCAGCAGATATAACTGGAAAAAGAAGGTTTACAATTTTGGATTGTTTAGCAGGATGTAGCTTAAGATATTTGTAGTGCGGCCCAAAACACAGCATAACTCACTGTAGCTGCTTTTTTCCTGCATGATTTCCATATTTTTCCAGCTTTTTTTTACTCCCTCTCCTTTAATGTTGCTCATCAGAAGAGATAACAGGTGTAAAATTTCCCCTGAAAAAGAAGAGGAGGAAGCTAGGCAGGGACCTCATTACAGAAAAAAATGCTCATTAATACGGCAGTTACAAGTCTTTTCTTTGTTTTTGTGACAGTGTCAAGACTCGCTTAAAATAATAGCAATACTTCTTATATTGATTTTATAATTCAAATAATTCTGTGTAACTAGAGGGAAATAATTAAGCAAAAGAAGAGTACTGAAAAGCAGCAAATGGGATGGATGTTGCAAGTAGGGCTTGTAGAAACTCTTGTTGAACTACCACTAGTAGTGCTTTCACTATAATTGGATGATGGTCCATTAATAGTAAAGAAATAGTTCTTGGATATTACAAATAAATTGTAAAACCCAGTTCTTTTTAATGCAAACTGTTTAAAGTCTCAGTGTCTTCAGAGTGTCCATCTACATACTTAAGCACCTAAACAGACCATTTAAGCATTACTGATTTTTTCAAACTGGTATCCGTTAGGGGCTCAGTTTCTATCGTTGGTCATGTATAAAGCCCTCATGGTGTTAATGTAGCCTGCAGCATAGAATTTAAGCTTAAAACATCAAACATCCTAAAATCCTTTTTTTTCTAGAGAAGTTTGGATTTCTGATACCTTCTGCAAGGTTCTGGGAACTCTGAATTGTAGGTTCAACACACCTTTCGAGATTGGACCTCTAAGAGCAAACTCATTGCATTATGGGTTTTGCAGCAATGTTCATAATTCCAGCAACATAATATGCAAGGAAGGGGTTGTCCTCTGGAATGGTAAACTGTATAGCATGATTCATGACCAGTGATTTCAAAAGTTCATGGAAAACGTGAACTGCAAAAGTATGGATAAATCTGTTGTGGACATTGGGCAGAAAGTTATTAAAGGCTCTGAGCAATTGAAGAAGTTAAGTAGAGGGGCTTAAGTACGCATAAACAAGACGTGATTCCAAGGGTTTTACTGGCACATCCAGAAATATTCAGTTATGTGGATATTCCAGGGCCGATGTTCAAGTCCATGCAATGTCATAAGAAAACCCAGAGAGATTCATTGAACAATATTTACTGTTATGGGCCAATTCTGATGGAAACATCCATCGGGATGGTAACCAGGAATCCAAAGGAAAGTGATGCAGCTGAGAATACTGGAGTGTTATTTCCTAAGTCAAAACCAATGAGAACATAGAAATTTAGACTTGCAGTTCAGATGGGAGTTGGAAGTAGAGCAAAGTCCTTCTCATCTTCCTCATTAAAGCTTTCAGAAGACTCCCATCCTCTAGTCCCCACCCTTGCCCTGAGATTGTCCTGATGGCTGACAGCTTGGTGGTAGCTGGTGCGGCCCAGCACTGCTGTCCGCAGAGTGATTCTTGAACAGCAAGAAAATTCAGGATCGGTGGAATGGACACTCCATGGAAAGCTTGCCATCTACATGAAGTTTCTTCACAGTAGTTCTTTGAATTGAACTCCACAGCACAGGCAGGGACTCCTGTGCAAAGCAGGCTTCATAGTCAGTTATATGAGCACTAAGCATCGCTAGGGATGTAACAAAATGACATAAAATTTCATCTATATGTTGTAACAACCCATTGTTTAACTTTGCCATTGTCTTGTCTCATATTCACCGTTAATATGTTAATTTTGCTGTCCACTCCACCCCCTCAAATGTATATTTTCACAACACTTATTTTGGCAATCTATGTAAGACAGTTTTTGAATTTACTTCTTCTTTGGGGCAGAAAAAAATACACAGGTATCATGATGTGTACGTATACTTGAAAACAGCTATAAAGCACAACAATGGAGGGTTGCTGTCTTCACCCTGCAGTTGACTACACACTCATCATATTAGCAGCTATGTGTATAGTATGATATTGATAATCAAGTGGGTTTTGCAGTAGGAGACAAAATCCAAAATGTCCACAAAATGGAGAGTTTCGTTGTGAGAGAAATCATTGGAAGTATTGGAATATATATTGAAAGTATATATATATAGAAAGTATATATATATTGAAAGTATTGAAATCATTAAAGAAACACTTTTTTTTTTTTCTTTAACCACATGGCTGCTAAGGGTAATAGGGGGCAAGCAGTTACATTTATATAAATCAGAAAGAACATTAACCTATTATAGTTTCATCTTTTTCAAAGCAAATGGAATACTGTATGATTTGGCAGCATTTCTGACTAATAATAGTACTTATCAGCAATTCTTAAATCAGTCTATTATCACAAGATTAATTAGCATCATCATTTTATTCTTCATTAATTAAATAAGGAATTTGTAGCTAATTGCTAACTCCTTGCATTTCTCAGAAATCCTTCCCCAAGATGATTTGTTTCTCTCTGCCTGTATGATATCGCCTCTAATGGGATGCAGCACAGCTGTTGAATGACTCCACATGCTTTTTGGAAAAAGCAGGTAGATGACATAGTATCTTGCCCTTCTCACATGCATGTAGTTAATGTGTGTAATCTTATTTCCATGTGATTCATTGATTTCCTCTCTCCTATTCAGTCCTGACAGTAGCTTTGGATTTCGCTGGACTGTTCCACGAGTTAAAAGTGGATCAAACTTTTTGGGAGCCTTAATCCAGTGGAGAATACAACATGTGGCTAAAGAAGCTGGTAATGCCTTGTGAGTATCCTGTCACAATAGACAGAATGAGGTGTAAAGTGAAAGTTCATTGCATCTAGCTTTGAACTGAAATGTAGCCTATCACTTTAAATGAATGGCTTTACTTGGGGTCCATCATGACCAAAGAAAGTTGTCATGGAAACCTTGATGGGATAATTACTATCCAGGCAGAGCAATAAGGCCCTGGAGACTGTGTAATCAGGTGCCCATTTATTCTGGAAGGACTGGGCTTCTGTCTAGTAAAGGAGTATGGAATTGGTTGATTAAAGGAAAGCTGCTCTAGTAGGATCCAATAATGAGATATAAACATTTTTCCTTGTCTATCGAAGATAGTTACTGCATGGCACTTTCATTTATTCACTGGTAAAAATATTCTAAAGCTATTTAGAGGAGTCCAAGTGTGGAAGCTAAAGAAGGGTTTGTTCCGGAAGATAGTTTTGCTCCAAGTTCTCCTCCCTTCCACATTGTCTACACTCTTGCTGTAATTATCACAATCGTGTTCTTTCCTGTTAGCTTGGGTGTCTCTGTATTACACTGCATCGCACAGAGTATACATAACCAAAGTGCCAGTTATGCCACTTGAGATAAATATCATCCTGTACAAAAAGAATATGCGTAATTAGTCTTGTTTAATTTGAGTATTTCGCAGTGTAAGTGCAAAGGGCTAAAATAGTCACACGATTGTAGTTGGAATGTTTAAAAAGTACTCTAAGTATTTTTGTGAAATAGATGATTGGAAAGCTTATTGAGTCCTCTGAGTCATACTATTCTGGTTATCCAGGAGTCTGGAATTCAAGCTGCACATGTGTCATTGATGTAGCTTTTGGAGCAGTTTCCTAAATTGATCACGTTTTTATGTGTTTATCACAACAGAAAGGAGATGGAAACTGAAAAGAAATGTCAAGATTGTTTGCTAACTTGATACTAGGATTTTGAATCTCTCCAGTGTCATGGTTTGCCCTTTAAAGGTATATAAGGTAACCATTCAGAACTGTCCACTTATTTGCACTGGCACCATGTTGGAGACAGTTCTGTCTTAGATTGTAGGCATCACTTCTAGGATGGTTAAAAATAAAATTGCGATTGAAACTATCTCCTTCTGAGTTTCAAAACTGTCATGAAAGCAATCTGTTCATACCATACTGCTATACATCAGGGCTGGATGCAGGCAGGATGTGAATAAGGGTGCTATTGAACAGTACAACGCAACCTCTGTCATATGACATGGAGAGCACATCAATCTGCAGAGCAAATGGGGTCAAGCAGGAGCTGTAGCTTTTCTATGTGCCCCTGGGTAAATCTGTTCTTCTTCTGGAAGCAAAAGTACTAAAAGTATAGCTATATAGAGGCTTTCAGAAGGATGGATTCCCCTTTTTGGTTTGCAGAGCTAATTCTTATTATGCAATTTTGGTCAAATATCTGCATGCATTAGGTGCATCAGTGGATCCGATCAAGTGCTTTGTGGTCTGTGAGACTCCCTAAATATAATTCGTTTAAGCAGATATTAACTTAGTGAAAAAATTATGTGTGAACAGAAAATACTAAAGTGGAGGATCAGTTTTGCACAGGTGCTGGGGAAATGTGAGGAGAGGGTCTGTGTTTACTTCCCTAAATAATTTTTCTGCAGAAGGAAACCAGTCCACGAAACAACCTATGAAGGTTGGGTATAAGGTACTCCTACAGCCACAAACTCAACCAGATTGGCTGTCTTTTGAGAACAGAGGTCTGTGTACAGATGTGTTTGTCTCCCTGAAGAGCATAGGTTGTCTAACCAGCTGTCTGAAGTATTTGTTAGACCCCTATGTATTTACAGAATCAAATGGAAATTTAAGGCTTCACCTACAGATGGACTGGATTCCTGCTGTTTGGCCTTCAACTCAGGATCAGTTTAGAGCCTGTTTTGTGCTATCCGTATTCAAATACATGCCCCTTGGAAGACAAAACTGTTAGAGTTTGTGAGGTGATACCTTATTGCTCTCATCAGAGCCTTAAAAATAGCAGTTAAATACAGTATTTAGTCCTGAATATGAAAGAGTTGAGTGTTAGACTGGATGGTTGTGTCAAGTTAAAAACCTGTTTAAAGACTGCTTTGTTATCTGAGTGAGCTATAAAGTGGGTATGTATCCTATATAACTTGTGGTAACAGCCCAGCAGGAGATAAATGTCTCCCAAGACAGATCCAGCTAGTGAATGATTTTAACTGCAGCATAATTCACTAATGTGAGCAGGGTAGTAGTTCACAATAATATAATGACTGAAACACTACCATGGAATCCCATACTGCTGTTTCTACTACAACTTCTGCACAGCCTTGCATGTCTAAAGAAGAATCTGTCCTTTTGGAATGTTGTTCATCTATCTGTATTCACTTTCGTGTTTTTCACCTTCAAAAATTATTAAAAACAATATTAGGGATATTCTTACTCTTTGTTTTCCAGAAAGGCACCATGTGCAAAGGTGACCTGAGACAATTTAATATCCATTTGCAAACTGAGCAAGAGTTATTTTTTTAAGTGTTCAGACAGACTGAAGAAAATAAGTAGTATGAGTATATGTCTTAAACATTTCAGTTGTGACGCTTCTGGATAAACCGGGTCAAGACAATTTGGATTATAAGAAGGAACTGCTTAAAATGTTTTTCATACTGTTAAATCCTAGACTGTAGCCTGTCAGTTTATTGCAAGAAGCCAGTTGCTGCCTGAGAGACATGAGGATTTTCTTTTACTTACATTATCTGTACAGTGTTTTCAACAAAAACAATATGATGGTCAGGGAATGCAAAAATGATTCTCATAAGTAGCTGTCCATTTGTTCAAAAGGTTTATGTACTTGTGTTTTCTATCAATATTTGTGTAGAGGGAAGCCTTTTTGTTTACTTGTGTCTGGCAAGACTTGATTGGATTTGTATTAATAAAAAAAAATCACATGGGTCTCTGCTGGAATATCATAACTAAATAGCATTTGGATAAATCCTTCTTTTATTTGGGGTTAGCCAACACTTTTAAACTCCATGTTGTGCCTTCTGGTGAACATTACTCTAGAAAGAGATGTCCTGTTGGCTCATGGAATTAGATACAGGAATGACAAAGTTCAGTTCAAGAAAGACAGGGAGCTGCTGGAGAGAGTCCAGCGTAGGGCAACTAAGATGATTAAGGGAGTGGAGCATCTCTCCCTTACGAGGAGCTGGGTCTCTTTAGTTTGGAGGAGACTAAGGGGTGACCTTATTAGTGTTTATAAATATATAAAGGGGGAGAGTCACAAGGATGAAGCCAGGCTCTTCTCGGTGGCAACCAATGATAGGACAAGGGGTAATGGAATCAAGCTGGAACACAAGAGGTTCCGCTTAAATTTGAGAAGAAACTTCTTCTCAGTGAGGGTTACAGAACACTGGAACAGGCTGCCCAGGGAGGTTGTGGAGTCTCCTTCTCTGGAGACATTCAAAACTCTCCTGGACGCCTTCCTGTGTAACCTCATCTGGGTGTTCCTGCTCTGGCAGGGGAATTGGACTAGGTGATCTTTTGAGGTCCCTTCCAATCCCTAGCATACTGTGGTACTGTGACAAAGCTCTGCAGGAATATTGTGACATGGAGGAACATGTCCTAAGGAGAGAAACAGTCTGCTTCATACTTGTTAAACTCCCTATCAGTAGCGAAGGTAACTACAGAAAGCTGTGACTTTGTTCAGTTTTGAAATACGATATGCTGTCATATTTGAAATACTATATTCATCTCATATAGGCTAGCTCTTACTAAACTACACTCATACTATTAGATCAGCTCTGAATTATGATGTACAGGTGAAAGATTCTGCCACTACCCATATCCACAAAATGCATTGCTAACGTTTTATTCTTTGTGCAGTATTAACTTAAGGGTGGCCCCTGAATTAGTTGTTGGCAATGGAATTTGCTAGCAATGTAGCTATAGGCTTTAACATTTTGGTATCTGAGGCATTAATGTTCTGAGATTTAGTCAAGATCTAGGGCATTGATGAATATTCATAAATTATTAACCTAAATACTTCCCCAAAAGTAGGATAGTGGAAGGAAAGAGATGCTTCTATTGCAGCTTGTACTATTCTGTGCTAGTTCTTGCTGCTTTCAAATTGTAGAAGTAAATGATGCCTCTAGTCCCAGTAAAAATCAACTTGCTTGGCTGTCTTGTCTGCTAGCAGTCAGATCCTCTTTTGATGGATGGAAGTTGATGGACTGTTGCAACACACCTGGTACATACCAGTTGAGAAATAAATGTTATGCAAGGTTAAAAGTATGATGAAAATAATGTGTTATTATAATATCAAAAGGTGAAATTTCACTTTTAAAATTAACTTTGTGTGATCTAGAGCTTCTTGTCTTCTTTTTTTCCTTTTAGTCCCTTTCGTACTTGATTACCTTCACAGTGTCAAGATCTATATGCCAATGTCCCTTTCGGTCTGCAAACCAGATTCTGTGGCTACCAGCATCTGAAATAAATTATTTGATGAGTCTGAATGCCGTTGGATCCCTGATCTGAATGACCTTTGCCCATTTATGTTTGATCATCTGAAAACAGCCTGTGAAACTGTGCCTTGCTGAATCAGTTGATAACATTCTGTTGCCACTCCATCCCCATTCGCTTCAGCTGCTGTGGCTCACAGTATAATTGGCATTTCATAGATCCTTGGCATTCTCAAACCTGAATCACAGGTCTCGGCAACTCTGTCTTTACTAATCGGTTACTCTTTTTAGACTCTCATAGTATTAGTAGCTGTTACAGACCCACCAGTTCTAGATATTTGGTTTATTGGTATATTTTGGGGAGTGATAATTTTTGGTCTTCTCTGCTGATAATCTTTTTATTGTGACAAAAATATTCATGTTCCTTCTATATAGCAATACTAAGACACCCATGAGAAAGTGCTCTGGATTCACTTCCGCAACATATAAATAAATTTTTTTAGCATTACTTATCACTGTGCATTTGCTTCAGCCAGAGAAAGAATATATATTTCCTACATACATGCAATAATACATAGAAAATAAATTTTACATTTCTGAGTGAGAAGTGCCAATATAGTAATCCAAAATATTGCAATAGCACCTGTCCTAAACACTGGTTCTCCTTAATTTCTCATGATAAGGAAATGCACTAAGCCAGAAGTCCAGGTTAAACACATTTAGGTTTCTGGTGCTGAGGGAGTGAAGTATACTGTGACTCCCCTCCAGACCATGTGCTTAAGTGTCTCCATCTTTGAAAAAAACACACACATAAGGAATATTCGATACGCTGATGTGGAACCAGGCACATGTGCCTGTACCCAAGAGATAACAGATGCTCTCAGATCCCACAATACAGACAGAACCACAAAGGCCAGATCAGGTTTAGATTCATAAAAAATGTATTCTGCATCTGGAGCAGGTTATCTGTAAGAATGCATTTTCCTGATTTTTTAAAATTTTCAGAAATAAAGGTTAAACTGAAATAATTTTATTTGTAAAAAATATTCTGGCAATACATGGAAATTAGACTTTTCATTCCCTCTTTCCTTCTGTTGAAAAGAAGAGATTATTTTCATCAGTAAAGATTGTAAAAGATGCTGGTGAAGCCTTGCAAATGACCTTTGAATTTACAAAGACAATGTTTTAATTCTGTTGTCATGCTAGGCTGTTACTGTAGGATTTTTGAAGTCATCTAACTTTCTGTGCAGTGAACCAAGCATGTGCTGTTTTTCTCGAACTTTTCCCACTTCCATGCTGCTAAGTGGCAAAAAGGAAAGCTAATGCTACCAACATTTCCAAATGCCTATTTTTGAGTGTTCACTTCATGGATTCTGTCTTCCAGTTCAGTTCAAATTGCAGGGCTAGAAAGATTCTGCCTTAGCACCAAACTTAATTATTCATTTCAAAGTAAGAGTTGCTATACTTTGTGTTTTCAGGGACTGACTGGGGAGGAGGCAAAGAGAAAGAAAAGTTTGTTAAGAAATTTAAGTTCTTGCCATAAAACCAGAAATGTCAACCCCAATCTTTTTCCTAGAATTGCAACACAACTTCTCCACTCTGTAGAAGGACGTTATTCAAGCAGCTTCAGTGTGTGACTCGCTCTCATGTCTTCAAAAGCCTCTGCTCATGTGAATCTGTAGGCCTTGATAACCAGTCTTCTTAAATAGTTGCTTCACTGCATTAAATACTCTCAGGCTTACGTATGCACTGTATCCTGTCCAGGGGGAACAAGGGGCAAATTATTAAATTCCATGAAAGAGCTGAAGTTGTTTGTCAGTTTTTCTTGAGTGGAAAGTCTGACTCATTCAATTAACATTTTGAAGATATTTATGTTTTAAGGAAAGAGCCTTTCTAATAATAATGCAATGAAAAGCATTTTGAACTGTTCTGTGAAAGACTGATCTGCTTAAGCAGCTGTAAAATTCTTCCTGCAGTACTGCAGTAGTAGGTGACCTGGTTTGTGTCTACTTTTTTTCGTTTAATTTTCTTGAAATTTATTTTCTTCAAAACTCTGCCACCAGTTTTCCAACCCCTTTTTGCTAAGATCTCTTCGGAAAGAGATAAGATCTGCTAAGATCTCTTTCTTATCCATTAGCAAGATGACGATTTTTAAATAAATAAACTATTTTCACAGAATCACAGAATCACAGAATGTTAGGGATTGGAAGGGACCTCAAAAGATCATCTAGTCCAATCCCCCTGCCGAAGCAGGACACCTAGGTGAGGCTACACAGGAAGGCGTCCAGGCGGGTTTTGAATGTCTCCAGAGAAGGAGACTCCACAACCTCCCTGGGCAGCCTGTTCCAGTGTTCCGTCACCCTCACTGAGAAGAAGTTTCTTCTCAAATTTAAGCGGAACCTCTTGTGTTCCAGCTTGAACCCATTACCCCTTGTCCTATCATTGTTTGCCACCGAGAAGAGCCTGGCTCCATCCTCGTGACACTCACCCTTTACATATTTATAAACACTAATAAGGTCACCCCTCAGTCTCCTCTTCTCAAAACTAAAGAGACCCAGCTCCCTCAGCCTTTCCTCATAAGGGAGATGCTCCACTCCCTTAATCATCTTTGTTGCCCTGCACTGGACTCTCTCCAGCAGTTCCCTGTCCTTCTTGAACTGAGGGGCCCAGAACTGGACACAATATTCCAGATGATTTTGCTGATGTTGAATATACACAGATATCATTTGAACTCTAATCAATCTGCCAGATTGTTACAATAGTCAGGATAGTATTTCTGATTTAATTTCACTTCAAATAAGACCAGTGCTGAGATAGGCTATACTAACATAGACTCCCCAGGACTCATAAATAGTGTTCCAGAGAATTTGAACACAAATACATTTGATCTAAAATAACCGCTTTCCCTCCTCCAATAAGATGCTGAGTTTGAAAGCAGATTAATGTGATTTATCTTGTTTATAATACACAGAATAATGTGCTAATAGAACAACATTTTGCTTTGTGATGGACCTTTACATGTAGTTTGTCTGTTTTTACTTCTCATAACTATTCATTTGCAGTATTATAGGACTTCTTTGGACATCTGGAATGGCATTTTCTTTTAGGCAATGATTGATTTTATAAGCTTTCTAGATGAGCAAGTGCCTTACATTTAAAGAGTTTAAACTTTGTCATGGGTATATTGTTTGTTTCTCCTGACTTTCAATATTAAATGTGTTTAATTTTTCTGTGTTGTTTTGTTATGCTTATAAACATATAACCTTCTTCATAAAGTCTCTTTGCGTTATATAAAAGTAGAAGACTGCTGCTTATTACAAACTTCTGAAGACTTTCCAGTTAACATAGAACAAGGTGAATATCGGGAAAGGAACAATAAAATAACAAGCTTTTTTACAGAAAATAGTTTCAAAAATCCTTTATTAAATGTCTTCCAATTTGTTTAAACTTTTACAAGTTATATAATAAATAATTATGATATAAATTAACTATTGTTTTATACACATATGTATCTCTCACACAGCAGCTTTCCTGTGTGGTAGGGTATATATATATGTCCTTGTTACCCGTGGACATAGAAGTTTGTTATAGGTATATTCTTCGTCGTAATCTTTCTGTGTTTATGCTTTGTGACATTTATATTACATATACATAGGTACTGTTTTCTAAATTACTGAAACGTTGCAAAACTTTTAAAGCTTTGAAGAGCTGATCTTCCATAGAATCTTTGCTTCTCCAAGTTACTATTAGGGTAAATCAGTTATTTGTGTGAAGACAAATAGGAGACTGGTAGAGTTTGAAAGCAGTGCTGCAGATTTGCTGCTCTATTATTTTGTTTTCTATCAGCTATTTTGAAGCCTTTGACATAGTTAGTCACAGTCTATATTACCAAAGAGAGAACATACAAAGTCATTTAGATGACAGCAGATGCTATTTTGCTTTTTCCAAGCAAGTATGGATTCATAAGCAATGCCTGTATCTTCCACTCCTACCACAAATGGGAGCTGTTCCTGTATTCTTGTTTTGTGTGACTTAGCTATAGAAAACAGTAATTGATTAAATTTAAATGTGTTTATCAAAGAAAGTGATTTGAAATAGTCTCAGACTTCTGGGAGGGGGAAAAACCAAGTGTTAAATGTTAACTAGTGAGAAGTTGAGCAAAGGGTTTTTTACTCCTTATTCTCCCTTAGTTGTCCAGTGAAGTGAAGTTGTAGGAGCAACACATCTCTTAATGGCTACGCCTACTATGATACCAATCATAGTCTATAATTTCTTCTATAAGGTGTAAGCATACACATATGTGGGTTTAAATGTTGGGTAGTAACAGATGAATATAGAAAAGAGAACTGAAAAGACCTCTGGGTCACTAAATGTAACCTCTGGCTGTTTTCAGAAATCATATCGTAGAACATATTAGGGTCCCTTTCATGAACAGCTTAAGATGCATTTGGAAGAGAGTCATATTTCTGGCATGTACTACTCCTGTTAGAAGGCTCTTCCAAAAACTCATTTCACGAGTGCCTATTCCTAATTCTGGCCTAAGTTTATTCATGACCAGTATGAATCCATTTGTTCTTGTGCCAGTATTGTTTAGCCTAGATTAATCTTCTCCTTGCTTGTGTTCTGGCTTCTAATGTGCTGTCATAATTGACTTAATTTTCTTTTTCCCAGGATAAGCAGACCAGCTTCTTTAGATCATCCCTAAGAAGACAGGGAATCTCTCTGTTCCTTTGATTATCTTGGAAGATTTATCTGCACCTGAGCCAGTTTGAATGTATGTTTTTTTCAACATAGATGATTGGAAGCGTAGACTGTGTTTGTGCTCCAACATAAAAAATGCTTTATACGATGGCATTTATACTTCCTTTTCTTTGCTGGAAATAGTTTTCCTGATGCATCAGAGCATTTCAGTTGCCTTTTCCACAGATATATCAAATGAGTATCTTGGGTATCCTGAGGTGGCCATCCTTTTCCTATCTTGCTTCCAGTTGCCTGTGTTTCATACCACGCCTCAAGTGCATAACACTAATTTGCTGTGTTAAAATTTAATCCAGTTTCTATTACTTCATTCCTCAAGGTCATGCAGTTCTTTGTGTATGATATTCTGGTCCTCACCCAGACTTTGGCTGCTTCCCAGTTTTAAACATTAGCAAACATTGATTAGTACATGTATTTTTCGTGTCCAGGTCACCAATGAAAATATTAAGATAAGTCCTATCCTAAAATGGATCCTTGAAGACCTCCTTTAAGAATTGCCCCCCATTCAAGTAGTTCCACTTCTGGTAC
This sequence comes from Pampusana beccarii, assembly GCA_013399365.1. Lineage (NCBI taxonomy): Eukaryota > Metazoa > Chordata > Aves > Columbiformes > Columbidae > Pampusana > Pampusana beccarii. The sequence goes on along the minus strand of VWYH01008145.1, from coordinate 70,904 downwards.
ACAATCATTGTGTTTGATTTAGCCTGTTCCTTACTTTCTTTGCATTTCTTGTTCTCATTTCCTCCATCATGTCTAACTAATACTCCATGCAGACCAAATCAATGCCTGAAAGTCATTGTGTTCCTTTGGGGGTGGATGCTTATCTTTTCAATACCTTTCTGAAGTCTAGATGTAATCTTTTCCATTTCCGTTGTTTTTATGTAAAATAATATGAGATTTTTATGGAGGAAAAAAAAAAGTCAAAATAATCTTCCAGTAGAGACTAGGGAGGCAGATAATAGGTCCTTTTCTCTCTGTGTGTATTTATCAGCGTGAACGTATGGGTATAGAGAAGGATGAGGGCAGACTTCACTGGTAGAATTGTTGGGATGTTACCTGGGCTCCAAGCTTCTATCAGCCCCAGTCACATATCTGTACAGCTGCTTTCATCACTGTTGGATTTATATAGCATCTACACCTTGTTTTCTCAACATCGTTATTTAGGAAAATCATTCTGCTTGCATGGCTTTGAGTTATTGAAAATAGGGTAATTTATCTCTTGGAATCTGTCTTCTTTCCAAACATTTATGTGGGATCACCTAGAGCCTTAAAAATAGTTTATTTTAATGGGGATGTAGTGTAAGAAATGTTTTAATATTACATCATTTCTCGATCTGTGATATGCTGCCTTAGCTCGTTGATACTCAAGCTCAGTCATGCATGAAGGTTTCTTAGTTTCCCTCCATATAATATGGGACTGTCAACAAGCAAAGGTGCCAGCTGTGGTTGACCTGATCTCAGGAGAATGTTCACAATTAGATAGTAACATTGTTTTGTCTTTTTGTCTTCATTTGACAGAACATCTCTTCTAGTATAAGGCAGTACCCTGATATCATGGTAGGCAGCAATCCAGTGGTGTCTCTGTTCTTACTGTATGCGTCAGTCTTTCACTTGACTTACTTTTGTGTGACTTACATGAATTACTCTGTTTGCATTCTGCGTGTGGACCAATTTTTTCTTTAATCGGATGGTGCTTCCTTAGTCTGATCACCATGTCTCTCCTTCAAAAGGTGAATCATTTACATGTAACCCAATAGTGTAGAGGAAAGATCTTTTCTGTCTCATCTTTATGCAATAGCAAATCTCTACTTTTCAAATGGAGATTGAGAGAGGATCCTATTAACTACTGCAAACCTACAAATGCGCATGGTAGCGGTTAAAGCTGGCAGTATTGAGTAACTCACTTGAATTCTAAAAGCTGAGATTAATGGGAAGCTTGTGCTAGTGAGAAATTTTATTGACCAGCTCTGGGAGCCGGCCAGACCACCAGCATGGATCCTGTGAGAACCTTTTCCCCCATAGGACAAAACCCCCTATCCTAAAATGAAGGCACCATGATATCCATTCACTTCCAACGTTTTTCTTTTTCTGTCTTGTGTAATCAATCTTATTCAAGAGCTTTCTTTTACTTTCTAATTACACAATGCCAAAGGGACCCTCATCTCAGATGAGGTCTTTAAGGGCTACTGATAGTGCGTATAACCTTTTCCAGCACCAAGATTTGAACTCAAAATTAGCAGGAAAAGGCAGAAACTGAAATTAGGCTAGAAATAAAATTAATGTTTTTACCAGAGAGTGTAATTAGCCAATAGAGCAGCTTCTGTAGGAGTAGCCGATCCACAGCCATTAAAATGTCAAAGACTTACTGTGTTTTTGTTTGTTTCCTTGTATTTAATATGAGCCATATGGCAATGAACAGTTCTTCATTTTGAGTATCCAAGAAGGGGAATTCTTGTTAACAAAGGCTTTATAGTAGCATGTGTGAAAGAGTGCTTTCATTATATTTGTAGGGTTAATTTATGTGGGGTAATGTTTGGCCTCAGTTAATCCATCTGTCTAATATTTTAACAATATTTTAATGAAACCTTGAGCCAGATATCAATGTAGTAAGAGTTGCCTGTTTTACCCATTGATTTTCAGTAAAATATTGAAGAATGAAAAACCAAAAACCTAACTCTAACAAAGAGGTATTGCAGTGATCATCGCTGATTTCAACAGGGTCAAAATTTTATGGAGTATTTATATGTTCAGCTGCTGAAGTAGTGAAATATAAATATACAGATTTAAGATTATCTTTATCCATGTAAAAGAGGGAGTTATTGTAGAACCTGCAACTCTGTCATATGTAGTGTGTCATAATGTTTTATAATACATAGGCAAAAAACCAAAACACAACAAAATGAAACAACAACAAAAACCCCACAAACACAAACCCCCCTACCTTTGTAAAACATGAATTGCGTGTCAGCTTCCTTCCTAGTTAATGATAATCACAAAGCTGGTCCCAAATCTGTCGTTGCTAAGTGAACACTAAATTGATACTGGTCATTCTGTTTATTGTTCCCCAGTGTGGTCATCACTATCCTTAGCCCTTTGACTGCAAGTGTCCAGCAGACGTTAGTCTATCCTCATTACATGCGTATTTTAACCGTGGATTGAATCTCTGAATTAGTTGCTGCTGGTGAAGAAACACAGACTTATCAGGGTGCTACTAGGCCTTAATGGTCCTGAGCAGCCTTAGCTTAGATTCAGCCCCTGTTCAGCTGACAAAGGGATGTTGCTTATGGGTGTTAGAATTTTGGATTGAGTCAATCCCTGAAAGATTAAAAAGAAATCTGAGACAAAGTCAGCCTCAGTTGGATTCTGGTCACTAAAAAGGTTATATTTAATGGTTACATGCATGAGTCTGTGATTGGGGAGTTGTTACAGAGTGGTACTTGGTCATGTGCATTAGAATATTGAACCTGTTTGGGACTGTATTTAGGAAACTTATGGGTAGCATTCCAACCTATTGCAAAACAAGAGGCTTTTGTCAGGCCATCATTTCTTCGCTTCAGAATGGTTAGATATTGCATGACATAACTACTCCAGATGGCTGGCAAGTCCTGCACCTCTGATTTATTGAGTCTTTAAAATTTCACTGCTGTCAGACCCTTGAATGCACTTGTGGCTGGATGTTGTTTTGGTTTCTGTGGCTTTTGGTGAAATCTAACTTTTAGTTATTCTGCACAACATTCATATCCCTCCTCCCCCTCCTTATTATGTATATAACATTTTTTGTCTTCAGACTATTACATCTAGCAGCACATGACTCATGGCCCATTGCAGCTCAGTAAAATGTCACTGTTATGAATATATTGCACAATGAGCCTGCCTTGCACAGCTTTCGTGCAATATTTATTATTCAGCTCTTGCTGGAATCAATTGAAAGATTCCCATTAGGCTGCAAAGATATTTAGAGCATGTCTGATTTTGCCTTTAGTGTGCCTGACTACTAAGTGAAAAAAAAATGTGTGTTTGTAGACAGGGTAGCCATCTCTTTTATGACTTTAATGTAGTTGCTACTAGTGACTAAATGGAATTTTCAGCATACTCTGGTCACAAGACTACATACCCAGGGCCTCTGAAAGCTCACAGGTTTTCACATGGGCTAACAACACATGTGAACATGTGAGCAATAAGAACACGATGTGAGCATTAAGAACACCTCATCTCTTCTTGCACAAGAAGTCTTTAGCAGGTGCCCACTGAGATGTCACCCATGATGCTCTGCCCACTACTAACCTGGAAATTCTCAACTGGCTCTTGTCTGTCCCTAGGCAGAGCTCTGTGAGGTTCCACTACTCTGTCATGTATAGGGCAAATCCCCCTCCTTGGCTTCTCAGCCTCTCCTTCCTAAAGAGTCTCCTTTCTTTCTGAATTTTTCTTTAACCCTCATTAACTGCATTTCATTCCTGTTGTCTATAATTTTGCCTGCCTTGAGCTCTTTTGCCTGTTTATGCATTCCTCCCTAGGCCCACTATTGCTTTTCCCCATATTCCCTTGCCCCCATTCTTAGATGTCTCCTTATCTTCCTTGTTCTCCTCTTCCTCTTTCACCACTTTGACTTTTGTTCTTCACCTCAGTAGTTATCTGGGGCAGTGGAAGACCCACACCTCAACAGATACGCTGTGATGCCATTCCCTCAGAAGTTGTACTTTTTCCTCTGTTGTCCCCCATGACTCTCAAGGCTTACCTTTTGTGAAGTAATCGTCTGGAAGCAAAACTTGTCTGTTTTCTTATAGTCTCAGAGCATTGTTACTACTTAAGTTGCTAAATGAAATTGTGAAGACACAGCTGCTTTCTTAACAAAAATTAGGAAGTGTTATACCAGCCAGGATAATCTGCGTTGTGCTGGTTATAGGATCTAAAATAAAGCTGTGCTCTGGGCTTGGTTTTCATGGAGTTCTGTTTCTTCTGTGTGTATTTATGCACCCAGCCTGAAGACCATATATAGAGTCAAAGAAACCATGTGCAATTTGTCTTTGTGATGTGATAAGAATGTACCTTTTTTAAAGCCACCCAGAGCATTTGATCTGATAGCACCGACCTGTGCCATTCTGTGTGGGCTCACTCATTTGGCAGAGCTCCACAATAGCTGTGATATCCTAGCAGGATTTTTGCTGGGTATCACAGCAAAACAGGAAATCACTGGCTGAATTTCAAAGCAGGGGAAAGAAAGCAACACGGAATCCTAGCTTAAAATGATTTACAAGACAAATACGCAAATGGTTGGAGCAGTCACCATACAGATTTAACCTATTCTTAAAGGTTTGCTTCTACTTTTCAAATAGTAAAACTGAGTAATTTTGCTCTTTATGTTATCTCTTTGATCTGAGGTTTCCCAATATCTGCTGCAGGAGGTACATTTGCTGACAATACACAATTACCACAACACAAATAAGTAGTTTGAATTCATTGCTCCTAGCTAACAGGTGTTCTTCTCTAAGCCTTGAAATTATGGAATTGATTCTTCATTGAGGCTGATGGGAATTGAGACTACCTCTGCCAAAATAAATGGAATAACAAGAAAACAAGAGGGTGCAGAATAAGGCTCAATATCTCTGACAGGAGGTGACATTTTTGGTTTAAAAGATTGTCAGTTTTTATAGTCATTTATGACTGATTCCCAAAAGACAAACATAGTCTAAAATTAAATGCTTCAGATTTGCAAGCAACGATGAGTCATGGGTAGATGTAGAGAAAAGTAGTAAAACCAGCAATGATAGGAAGTGGGTGTTAATAATACAAAATAAATCTGAGGCCTGATAGCTGAATATTCATAATTAACCTCATTCTATTTCAGTTTTCTAGAAATATGTTATTTGAGTTTCATTAGCTAGTTTTTCAACATCAGCAATCGCAAATAAGAGGAATAATATGTTATCCGAAATAGCAAACTATTCAGATTTGAATAAGGGAATCTATGTGACATGTGAAAATCAATAATTAAAAAAAAAAAAATCACTGTTTTTTGAAAGAGTTCTTCTGTGTTTCTCAATTGTAATGGAGTCTAATTTTAAATTTCTTTATAGCTATTTTTGCAAAAGTATTAAAAATAATGTCATGTAGTGCATCTGTTCATTATTTCTCCCAAAGCTTTTAGTCTGATTTTCACAGTACTCTGAATAAGATCTACTCATCCAGATAGCTTGTTGCTTAGCCTGGTACAGGCACATCAGGTGAATGATAACGATCAAACTTAGCACGTGGAACTGTGAGATCATATCCCAATGCATATTTTCTCTCCTGGAAAGGCTGTGAGTAGCTGGCAGTCATGTCTCTAGAGGATCAAAGCAGGATGCAGATGAGATTTTGATGGCAGCCATTTTTGCAAAGATTTTATTCCCTGAGTTGGGAAGATGAAGCACATGAACAAAGCAATTTCTACATGAGTGCATCTTACTGCCTTGCAGTCAGGTTCCCTTTTCCTTTCACTCCTGAAAGATGTGCTTAATAAAATAACAGGTAATAAAATCTATGCATTTAGTATCTGGTATACTGAGAACATGTTTCATAAAATCAGAATACATTTTAAAGGTATTAAATTTTAAAACTGGACTTCATACCAGAGTGGGAAAAATCACACCTCAGGTGCTGATGAGAAAGGAGAATATAGACTCTGTTGTTAAACTTTAGTTCTTGATTACAGACAAAATGTCTTTGTTTATGTGGTTTCATGGATGCTTTGTTAATTATGCATCACTGAATATTCTGACTCAGTTTCTATACTGGAGTATGCAATTCCTAATCTTCATGTGTTAAACACTCTCTAGGAAAAAACTGTACCTTCTGTCCTAGGTAACAAGAAGAAAACTTGATTTTCTGGGAGTAGCATGGGATGGAAGGAAAAGACACTACCTCCAAAGAGGAGAACTTACTGTGTCTGGTAAATCTATGCCTGTCCTTCTGTTGTGACTGCACTGCGCTGCACTGAGCAGCCCTAAAACTAACACACAGACCAACCTGGGTCAGGAGGATTCCTCTTGAATAGAGCTAACAGCAAGCACTTTCCCATCTCCTTCTTCTGTTTCTTCTGATCTTTCCTCTTACTGATCAGTGATTGCCGCTCAGCTTTGTGAGGAACAGTGAGAGTAGCTTTCAAGCTCTCATCCACATGCCTCCATTAAATTGAATTGTGATCATTTGAGTGGAGAATATGAGATGAAGCATCATCCTTTAATCAGCAGAGAAGCTGTCTCCCCCACTAAAATTAAGATAGGAACTAGGGTTAGAACTTCAATGTGGGTCTTCCCACTTTTTTTAGTTTAATATATTTACACTGGAGCTAGAAATGACTTTTACATACTTGACATTTAAAATACAACAATGAAATAATAATTGGTAAAAGGCTGCTCTACTTATTATTGCATCTAAATGAAGTGACCCTTAGCAGTTCCCCAAAGGACTGAAAAAAGTAAATAGTAGTGCCTCACACTGCCCTAGTGATAAGAACAGGCAATTATATTTTATCCAGAAGAAAATAATCAGAAGCACAATGGAAAAGACATGTGATGAACCTTACAGTGAGCACTTCTTTTATCCAAACTTGAGTCTTTTGGCATTTAGGACACCTTTTGGGCCTCACACTGTGCAATAGGCAGCTGGACTGCACATACCTAATAACCTGTACATATACAGAGCAATGACTCTAGCAGGGTATGTGATGCCAATCAAGAATCTTAACCCTTAGAAAGGGCTTTATTAAAAAGCAAGAGTAAAATGTGACACGTGAAATGAAGAATGAAATAACGTCGTCTGAATAAGTAGAAAAGTGTGGTTAATTTTCCAAGTCCAGTGTAAAAGAGATACTTGAAGACCTACTCATGGTAGGTCTCCCTCTTGCTTGCATCACTGCAATTCAAGACTGACTCCAATACGGCCATAAAAAAGCTGCAGGTCTTGATGACTTAGTGACTTGCACCATCTTTGTTTAACAGTGGTACGAGAGCTTGGTACCTGTAGATGAGTCAGCTCCTTTTCTCCCTGCCTCATTTTTCTCCTTTTTCTGCTGCCGCTTCTGTGATGGGTCTACTTTGAGTTTGTTGTTGCTGTTTTCCCCTTTCTGAGGCTGCTGTAGAAGCTATGGTCTGTGCTCTTCTCAGGCTGCACTGGGTAGAGGTGCCATTGTTTTGAAAGATATTATCAAGAAGTTAGGTTTTAATATTTAAAATCCTTAGAGAATTTGAAACTGAAATAGTTTTCCTCACTAATACAGACTGCTCTTCCGTTGTGTGAATGTAGGCTTACATATGCGTCCAGTTTACAGCTGCCAGTTCTGGCCTGCTGATTTTTGTTGTTGTTTTGTGGTTTTGTTTTGGTTTGTTGTTTGAGCACTGAAGGTCTTTGGTTTACTACCTCTACCTCATTTTGAAAGAGAGGCGGCTCCAGCTGATGGAAGATCTGGGAAGAAACCAAATTAATTCACGGGCCATAGAACTTCACGGTGTTTTGTTAATTAACGCTAAAACCACTGGGGAAACAAGCTGAATAAGCAGCCAGCTGGAAGGAGGTGCACAACCACATCACAATAGATATAACTATAAACTGATGGCTACAATCACTTTCATCAGGGAATTAGAAGAGTGTGCTACATTTCAGTGCTTCTGAAGTATTTTCTATGGGGCTTCTTTCTAATCCTTTAGATAATCCCAAACCAAAACACAAATTATTTATAGAACAGAGGGTGATAATTCTTCTAACAATGTTGCTGGAAGAATGAACTAGTCTAGGAGGAAAGGGCACACATCTTTTCAGTTTGACCCTGCTGCTCCTTTATAATTTTCCAGTGTGCCAGCTGCAATGTAAAAAAATACCCTACACTTCATAGCCCCTTCTGTGAACGGAGATGCTCTCACAATCATAGTTGTGCTTAATTGTTCAGGACATGATCCTTCAGTCTTTGCAGGAATAAAACTGTGTGGAATATTGACACAAAAGGTACCATCAGCCTTGCCACCAGACAGCTGTCTTTCTTTCTAGTAAACAATTTCTCGTGCTGATTAAGTTCACCCTGTAACTTTTTGGTTTGGTGGTACATCTAAGCCAGACTTTCTTCAGACCAAAACTTCTGAACTTCAATATGCTTTGCCTGGGGACTATTTCTTGCCCTGACACTTTTTTTATCCTCCTGCACCTGGGTTAAACTGCAAGTCCGTAGGTGTACGCTATGGACAGAACTAGGAATTTCAACTCAAGCTGAGTTTTGCACTAATGAGTACAAGAATTGTCATTTAGGTTTAGGCCTAATGCCAGTTAGCTCTTTATCAAAGGGGTGCATAGTGCCTGGTCCTTCAAGGAAAGGTGTAAGAGCTTGGCAGACTCCTCCTGTGTCGCGGCTTCTGATCTCTATTTAGTAGCAAAGTACCCAGTCTAATGTCCTTTGTAAGATCTTTATGAGTCTTGTCCTATCACTTGATACCTTCACTGGAATGCAAATTTTCAGTCTAACTTCTGCACATTGGCAGATATCTGACATCGACTGGCAATAAGTTTCTTAGTTTTATTTCTGTTTCTGTGAAAATATAGTTTATCAGCTGGGAATTTACTTTCTTTTTGTTTGACTGTATATATCCTTATTCTTCTGTCATAGGTCAGAGGCGATAGTTGCTCGGTGTTCCACTTGTTATATACATTATATACTTGATGTCACTTAGTATTCTTCTTCCTGATGTAAAGTACAAATCCTTACAGCATCCTTTCATCTTTTTTTGTCAAGAACTAAACATTTCTGATTCTGATATATATTTTCACAGGGTAGGTGTCCAGTGCTGCACAGAGTAGACCAGACAAGTCTGTACTGTTTAGTCATATAAAAGTATTATCTGTAGTAGTGGAGGATTTTGGGATTGTTTTTTTTGACCTTCTGTAATAACATGCAGATCTCTTTGGATACAGTTAAACAGTACAGGTAGTTTATATATTTCTCTTAAATGTGTACGCTCTTCAGCGTGCATATTAAATACTCAATTATGCTATCATAAGGCTCTCGTTTAGGTCTTTTTGCACTTTCCTACAGTCTTCACTAGACATTGCAAACTTTAGTAACTTGGTATGTGACATTCTGTCACCTTGCAAATTTATTTTGTTGCAGCATTGCATATTCCCTTTAGTAAGTCACTCATTTAACATACAAACTACTTCTGAACTCTCAGAGACACTATTTAGGCTTGATGATTTACTGGCTTTGAACTACTAATTCGCATCTTCTTCTATACTCCTTCTGAGTCTACCTCTCTTTGTTCATTCTATCTCAGTTCAGTGGTTTTCTAGTGGATATTTCTTATGATTTGGATACGTTCGAATACTTTGGTGAATGCCAGACTCATGCTTGAGTGTGAAGAGACAAAACCCAAATTGTTAGCTTCTAGCAGTGCTCTAGTCTTTGTTTAGAGAGGTGTGTTTCCTTGGTTTTGAATTTGTAAAAGGAAACTCATAAAAGCTGTCAGACAGGTTTCTCACTGCAGATTTTATATGAGAAAGCCTCTTAAAACTTAGCTGATCTGGATAGATATTAATCCTCTGGAAAAATAAATAACAGGTTAAATAGTTTAAAATGCCAATAAATATTCTCTGTTAGTGTGTCAAATATTTCTACAGCTACAGTTATCACAAAAAGCAGAGATGTTTGTCAATACATTGCCTTAAAATGTACCCACTCATGGTAAGCTTCAGTGCCTAAACTCTCATCTCATAGTCTAAAGGAATATTAAAACTAACTCCAGGATTACCTTGAAGGATGGACAGTATGCACTGAAGGGAAAATATGACTGGAGTTTGGGAATACTTCAGTTTTGTCAATGAAATGAAGCAAAATTTTATGATCATCACAAACCTCTTTAGTAGGGCTAGGTACACTCTCTACTATTAATCTCTACTATTTTCCTGTAGACTAGTGGGTCTAAAGGGAAAAAAAAGTAGCCTCAATTTATAGCTTGGACAGTATATATACAACAAAAAATAATAAACAACAGTGATGGTTTTATGCAAGCATATGGAATGAGTCAAAACCTAGTTATATTTTTCATTGGATTTAGGTTTGTCTTTGGCTGTTGGGAGAAAGAATGAAATCTGACTGTGAAACTCGCTTTTTGGAGTAGCAGGATATGGAGTACATTGCCATAAGCTGTCACTTTCTGGTTCTTTTAAATCTTATAGTTATGAGTCAATATAGCATAAGCAACTGATTCTTTCATTCTTCATAAAATAGAAGAAAAAACATTTTCTACATGCTTATAAGCAGGAATAGTGCTAAAAATAGCAAATAGATAGTATTTGCCATAAATAATCTTAGTAATAATGGATTGTTCTAAGTGCAGTCCCTGAACAAAAACTTTTAAACATGTAATCTAAGAAGTATCTAAACTGAACAGCAAAGCAGAGTAATGGCTTGCTGCTTCAGCTCTCCTACTAGAGTGTTTTATTATGTATTTATTTCAGCAATAGATAGAATATTTGTTTACTGAATACAGATTAAAGATGAGAAATACTCTTTATTTTCCAAAGCAATTTGCTGCATTTCAAATATTATATATTCATTTTTTATTCCAAAAACAACCGGAGACTTTACTTGAAGAAAAAAACCAACAAACCACAACCCAAACTGGGTAGATTTTTATACTGTATGAATAAGTCTAGCACATAATTAATTTTATTTTTCAAATTCTGCCTTTAAACATTGTAATACATATCTGTACTGTGTATATCCCATAGAGATGTGTATAATCTGTTCTGAGTGATTTATTTTTGTGCATTTAAGTTCTACTTTTGCTAAGGTCACAACTTAGAAAGCTCTTGACAAGAAAATTTAATGATTACTGTAAGACAAAATGTATTTTTGGAGAAAATTTTTATTGCATACCAAGGCTCTTCCCAGAAATAACCTTTCGTTTTATTTACTCCACATTGCCATTGCTATTGCTGTGTATGCATTAATTGGTGTTTGAAATAGCAAATACTGGTCAGCAATGAAAAGAAGCAGAAGCGCGTAAAGAAAAGGTGATGAAAAGACAATGATGGGCTATCATGAAAAAAGAACAGTTGTTGCTTAATAAATCAGTTCATCTTTAACATTTGATCTGTTGCTGCTGAAATCCTGGGTATTCTCTAAACGCCTTCCATTGTCTCTTATTACCTAAAAAGCCCAAAGGCTGTTTGGAGTGGGTTGTTATTTTAAATGCATTGCAATTTAAAATATGTGCTAATCTGCTTGCAGCTCTTTGCTAGACAATGCTGTGTGCAGATATTCTTCAGAGAAAGGATTAAGATGAACTAAAACCCCACAACGGTCAACATTGCCAAACTGTGAAGAAGTTTTACTCTTGATTTGAATCAGAACAAAAAAACCTTTCCTGCTGGCAGCCATCTCTGCACTGCCTTGGAGACAGAGCACCTGAAAGGCATTCTTCAAGACAAAACTGAAGGGTTTTGTTTGTTTGTTTCTTATGTGTCAGTGCTAAAATCAGGTATTCAAAAGAGCTGGACTAAGCAAATCTTGAACACAGTAAGTGAAGCAATTCTTCATGTTTGGCATGTCTCTGACAGAACGCAAAGTGACATTTGACTGCAGAGATGTTTCTGCATTTTAGATTAGTTATGTTTGCTGCCCAGGCAGTGCATTTCTGATTTGAAAAACAAGCAAGGGTCTGATTGCTCAAGTGTCTGTCAAGAGTGTACCATAGCTACCATAGCTACCAAAGCTTATGTGGATTTCATCAGAAATTGTAACTTGGGCTCATCGATGAAAAGCAGTGGAAGAGGAAAGGGAAGGGCAATAATCAAGCTTTCATAAAGCAGTTACAGAAACATAGCTAAAAGAAATATTCAGACAGTGTCACATTTATTTAATGGGAAGAAAAAAACCTCATTAATACAGAAGTGGGAGGCTTCTTGGGCCCAGCTGAGGCCTTGAAGCTGTGAAATGACACTGTGGACTAAGTTGAATAAAAAGGTGCAAGGAAGATCAATAAGATACGGAAGGAGAGAAAATCATCCAAGTTGCCTGGAAATTTGAAATTGCCTGGAAATTTCAGATTGCATATTGTTTTAGAGGACAACACAGGAGAATGGGGATCTAGGGAAAACTACGGATGTTATGTGAAAACTTTCATACATTATGAGCAGTCCAAATAATAGGAAAAAGAAAAGAAAAAAAAAGAAAAAAGAGGGTTTGGAGGTTTTACTTGTATGGGTGGAGTTTTATTTCTCCCTGGGGTTAGCTGAATTGTAAAATAGAAAGCAGGATGTAAATAATTCACTATAGTCCCAGCTAACTGAAGTTTTCTGCAGGTGGATAGTGCTCAGTGCCTGTGTCTGTACACAGTATTATCAGCACCCCTGATCAGCTATTCCCTGGTGGGCTTCAGAGCCTTTTGAGACTGCTTTCCAGGGCAAGCACAAATAATGTGTTGTATATTATTGGATGCAGAAATAGTATAATCTGGGGAAAAATATCCCTAAACAAACCAACTAACCAAATAAATAAAATTCCCTGAAATATTTACATTGAGAAATCAGATTAAGTGATGAGTAGAACTAGCAATTTCTGAGCCAGTCATATAAGGCAACCTGTTTTAATTGTAGCCAGCAACGGGCAGCAGTACAGCCACACGTTAGTCACATCCTCCTAGTGGGTCATGAGCCATTTGTACAACTTGTTTTCAGTTACACGTTTTATTTGGAAGAGCTAGGATTCTCCATTCACTCTATAAATTGTTTAGATTGTGCTAGTGCTGCAATTCTAATAGCAAAGAGGCTGGTAAATAAATAGTGCTACTGCCATGCTTGTGAATTCAACCTTCAGGCAGATTTTCAATAAATGATGAGAATATGAGAGGCAACAGCATGGAGTCCTGAAGAACTGCCAGTTTTGCAGAAAAGTAGAAAATAAAAAAGTGGTAAAGGTAACCTGCTTAGAATAGATTTTTTTCTTTTTTCCCACTAAAGCATTTTTATAGAAGCACTGTGCTGAAGTAAAGATGTTTAAGGATGTATTTATACATCAGTTCTAAGTACCATGGTGGTTGACAAAATAAGATGAAAGCAGTATCAGCCATTCAGTCTGTATGGATAGTGTTTAAAGTTGTCTGAACTGATTTCATACGGGATTTCTCATTTTCATATAGTGTTTTATTCTCTTTCAGTAAGGATCAAAGTCAGAAAGAGGGCCGTGCCTTGAAAATAGCTTTACTGAGGTTGTACCCTGTTTCATAACATCGAGTTATGAGAATTTTCCTGTTGACTTCCGAGATAGTTGGGCCGGGCTCTTAATGTTTGGTACATGGAACATTTCATTGATATTGTTGTCTTCCTAAATATCAGGAGTTTTGGTTGTGGGGGGTTTTTTGTGGTTTGGTTTGTTTTTTTGGGATTTTGTGTGTGTGTGTGTGGTTTGTGGTGGTTTTTTTGTTTATTTGTTTGGTTTGGGTTTTGTTTNTTGAAAATAGCTTTACTGAGGTTGTACCCTGTTTCATAACATCGAGTTATGAGAATTTTCCTGTTGACTTCCGAGATAGTTGGGCCGGGCTCTTAATGTTTGGTACATGGAACATTTCATTGATATTGTTGTCTTCCTAAATATCAGGAGTTTTGGTTGTGGGGGGTTTTTTGTGGTTTGGTTTGTTTTTTTGGGATTTTGTGTGTGTGTGTGTGGTTTGTGGTGGTTTTTTTGTTTATTTGTTTGGTTTGGGTTTTGTTTTTGTTTTTGTTTTTTTTTCCTGTACTAGTGTTCAGGCTTTGTAGAATTTGTTCCATAGCACAGCTGATGTGTTACTGGCACGCCAACACAAAAGTGAAGGATATTGTTCCTACTTCAGTATGCATCTGTTGCTGTTTTATTAAGCAGGAGGGTTAAAACATTATTCCCTTTATGTGTCTTTTTGCCATTGGTGGGGTGGGGAAAGGATTAATACAATTTAGGTCTGAACAGTTGTAGTAAATAGGGATACCGTGGTGCCTAGCATAGCACTGTTTACAGATGCGTGTTCACCCCTGTTTACATATAAAGTGGAACTTCATTCTGATCTCATTTACATTAATGTGAGCTATGAATAACTTATTTTAACTAAGTGGATTTACATAAATGCAGGGCTAGGAACAGAGGCAAAGGTGTTAGACTACCAAACTGTATACATTCTAGGGTACTCATTAAAGTTAAATAATTGGATTATATTTTTTGTACAACAGTGTCTTTTTCAGCAAACTAGGAGTTTGTCCCCATCTGCAAGTGAATATTTTCAGTGGGTAGTTAAAAGACTTTATTCACACCTTTATAATTTCTCAGTTGGGTTACAACAATGGTTAGGCACCATCCAGTACAAAATGTTACTCAGAAATGTCTTCTGCCTCACAGATCATCAGGACCACTCTCAAGCTTCCCTTTCTCTGCTGAAATTCCCTCTGAATTTTGAATTATATCACTGCTTTGATTCTGATAGTCAACATCTTCCATGGTATATCTAAACAGCCAACTAAAAGCCTCAAATAAAAGCCTTCATCAGTAACTTTCTTTACTTGACACAGTGCAGCTCTCTATAGGTAAAAATTGTGTGTTCAGACACCAGATGTTTTTCAGAGCAATCAGACGTGGGACTAAATGACCACAAAAATTAGACTGACACAAACCTCCCTGCCCTGCACTTAAAGCATAACATGCCATTCATATACTTAGCTTCTCTAACTTTAATACTTGGTAGCATATATAGTTAAAAAGAGCTATATGAAAAACATTAACTCAATACATTTTTCCCCTGTAGAGTAAGATGAGAACAGAAATCTAAGTTCAAAGGCAGAGGCAGGTAGTCAAGTTGCCTTTACTCAGAATGATAAAAGAAAATGCTGTAGTGTTGAGCCACAATCATATGATATGTGGTGCTGTTGCTGTTCCAAACTAGACCAGAGCTGTAGCACATGCTGCAGTGATGCAGTTTCACATAAAGGAAGTGTGAGAGATCAGCAGTGATTTTAGTAGCAATGCTTACAACGAAATGAAGGAAAACATTTATTTTCTTCGATTTCCCTTTTGTGTGTTTCCTTTTTATTTATCTTGTGCTTTTTGGTTTTTTTTTTTTTCATTGCAGTTGTGTTGAGTTCAGATAAGGATTATTTGATGCAGCTCTTTTTGGACATTCGCAAATTATTCTCATCAGTAAAGGTGTATTGTGGCAGCCCTTTGCTAAATTTTTGTGACACCAGATACCTCATTCGTAGATTCAGGACAAGAAGCTGGAGATTTAGAATATTTCAAGAGGAGCAGTAATAAATAGGCGTATTTCCTTTTAATCAAAATAATTTCCGTATTTTCATTAGATTTTGATTTCTCTTTGAAAGCAAAAAGAAATATTAGCACTGAATATCAGCTTGTATTAGGAACTCAGATTTTACTGTGTTGGTGATTCAGGAGGCTGGTCAGTATTTGCAAATATAATTGTCCACTCTGTTTCAAAGGCGAAGTGAGCGTAACCTGTAACATTTGAATTGGCCATTTTATTGAAGTGTTGCAGAAGCTGGACACATACAAGCAACGCTTCAGTTACCAATAACTGAAATTTTGATTGAATAAAATTTCTGTGTCTTTCAAATAACTCTCCTTCTCTATCAAAACAGAAAGCTGTATGATAACATTTTCATAAACAGCTTTTTTAATGATGCACAAAACTTAACAATAACAGATACAAGTTACCAAATGAAGGGTAAAAGCATATAATTACAACCTAAAGAAAAAGAATCAGAGGTGCCTATTTAAAAAAAAAAACAACAAACCAAACAGCTTGTTTTTCACTGCAATACTACAATATTTGACAGTTAGAAAGATAATTTCAATAAAAGTTTTGACATAGAAGAATTGTCAGACACCTTCATTGTATCTCCTAACACTTACAACATAGCCCAGCTCTTATATTCTTCACTGGAGTAGACTGGAGTTTTGCCCAAGTACAGAACAGAATGTGGGACTTCAATTGATACAGCCTAGTGATACTCATTCCTTTTTTGTTCACCCTTGTTTTGCAGTTCTGTTAGAGGTGTTGAGTCAACTGGTTGAATTCTGTTGTTTATAACAAGTGGTAGATTTGGAATTACTTGCCCTAATTTTGTGGAAGGCTGTAACTTTCCCAGAAAGTAGCTCGACATTACGGATGCGTAGCTCAGCCAATACTTCATGAATATGTTGTACAAAAATAATACTTCTGAGTGTTGCCAGTTTGTATCTTAAATCATAATTTTGTCTCATTTGCTGTGTTTTCCTTAAATTATCGACTTTGTGACTGAGATTAGAATGTATATGTTATCAGAAGCAATAGTTCTTCTATTAAGAACTATTGAGAGGAGCACTGCCTGTTTCTGGGACCTTTGCGGGAGCCCTGCGCCTGTTCTAGCTCCATGCTGGGGTGAGACCTTCTTGCATACTCTTTCTCCACTTTGCTTCAGTTTTCAGTGGAAGTGAACCCAGCTGTGTGGCTTAGGCAGGCACACCCAGGGTCACTGCTGAGGTTCTTGTCTATAACTCTGCTTGGTTTACATACAGCTGGGATTGTTAGTCCTCACTTAAAGAAAGCTCCTAGCCATAGTAGCTGTGAAAAAAAGCTTGAAAATGTGACCATAGATGCCCTGACATCAGAAGACAATTAAACCTATCCAAAATCTGCAAGGTTTGAGATTTCATGATTATTTTTTTTTTTTCTGAGGGACTGATAATATTTTCCTTAGTACAGTTCTGTTTGGAAGTAGATTTTTAGTTTTGTTGAGAGTATCTTTCTGTTTGCTATGTTAAACCTTCCAGGGATGATGCTTGTCAAACAGATGAATCCCTTGTGTAATTTCATTGGTTTCCCTGGAGTTTTTCCCAGTGCTATTTCAGGACGATCTCAAATGGCACATAAATGCTTTCTCTGGTTGGAGCTCTCCATGTTCTGCATTCATGAAAGTGATTACTGTAACTTGGCCTTTAATCTTTGGCTGTTTGAAGAGCTGTGTTGCCCATTAAGCTTCATGGTGTGCGTTACTGGTGTTCAGTCAAATAGTGACGGAGGCTGGTGTCACATTATGTGTCTCACAGTATTCAGCTTGAAACAACAGGTCTAGGATCCACCCTTCATCCTCCTCTGAGGCTAGTTAAGATGCTGAGCTCACAACTAGAAACATACACCTTTTAAAAAGCAGAATGCACTTGAATGATAAAAAATACATGACTGATTTAAATAAAGCAGTTTCATAAGTAAAAGTTTATTCTACAGACCTCTTTTTTCATGAAGGGAAAAAAGCAGTTTTCCCTTTCTTCCTTTCCCCATAGGAATCTTCTATACATTTTCTCTTAAAACCAAACAACACCCCACTTCAACATACTGTGGTCTCCTGGGCTTCTCACCACCACCCCTTGACTCTGAACTGGTATATCCATCACAGATAAGGCATTTCCCCTCCTATTTCCTGCCCGCTTCAATAGCACCAGTTTAAAGACAAGTTGACAAGTGGACCAACTACATAGACATGAAGAGGCATTAACTTCTGGAGGGTAAGAATGGCAATGGACTAGTCTGGACAGGGTGTGGAAAACTTGACTTTGTCTGCCACCAAAGTAATAGCGAGCCTGGGAGGGAGGAAAGGAGACAGAGAGATTGACCCTATCTATGTCACAAAAAGAAATGCATGAACTCCTCCTTTCCACTCTCTAGTCATCTTCTGGGTTGGACTTAAAACACGTACAAGAGAGTTTGTTCCAGGAGAAAGAATGAGGGTGTGTAAACAAGGAGAGTTAGCGTTGGGGTAAACAGCATGTTTTCTGAAAGAAATGTGATGGGCCGGCTGGTTTTTAGCATGTTCAGCTCAAATTATTGGCTGATGGTAAAATATGTCGATTGAATATTTTATTCACTTAAAGATAATGCTGATTTAGATTAAGCATATCTTTGTGTGAATTCAACAAATTGGTCAATAAACCCCTATCAGAAATTCAAATGTTCTCATCAAAAGCAAAAGTATTTTGAGTTGATTTTTTCTTTGATTAACTGTTTCAGATTTCAATTTCAGAACGTTGTATATCTAAGCATATTTACAAGGAGCAGTAAGGAAGAAGAGCCTTTTCAAGGTGGCAGCACTGTTTATAGGCTTCCTTTTCTGTTTCTCTAGAAAGAAATCGAATAAACACCTCAGGCTGAGGTGTTTTAGCTTTCTTCTCAGCTTCCAAGTCAGTAGCTGATTTAATACACTTAGTTTCACAGATTTAGCTAAAGCATCCCCTATGTCCATTATTCAGTCCGTAGAGAGATGGGGACAAAGCAGATCAAGAATCTCACAGAATTCAACAGGTACAATCAATATTCATATACTGCATCAAAGCTGAGGTTTTTGGCTTTTTAATCATTCATTTGCATGGGATCATCTTGATGAATTCGTTTGTGTGCCTGTCCCCAGTTCAGTTAAATATTATTTGAATCCTGATCTACTTAAAGCTAATACTCAGATTCCTGGAAATATGTCCTTTGTTTTTATCTTGGTTTTAGTTGTTCGGTATCTCATTTTAACAGAAGTTAAAAATTAACCTCTGAAGGTGTTGGAAAGATTTACTGATTCAATACAGATTTCATCCTTCTGTGACAAGTTCCATTTTCTGGTTGTTCAAAGAATGACAAATACAGAGTTTCTGGAAAAGCAGGACTAAAAATTAAGTGCTAATTTTCTGTCATTATGTTGCATTATCAAAATGATAGAGTGTCTGCAGAGATCTGCGTTAGAAAACAGCGTACTTCTGTAGTGCTGTGAGGAAAAGAAGGCTGATAAAGAGCATGCAGATACTTTCCAGAACTTCTAATATTAGAATGGCTATTGGCAATGGCTTTATCTCTAATCCAAATCATCCACTATTTAAAGAAAAATGCCACTACATAAATGTTCATGAATATGGGTGTGTGGGCATCTTACACAAATTTTTCAGAATTTCAGTAATCTCATTGATAAAAGTTGTTGATAGCAATCCATCAAAAAACATAGTATCTTACTAAATCAAATCAAATAACTTATACTCAGCTAAAGAAAGGATTTTTTTTTTCTTCTTACACTGATGCAAAATATAAATAGTTTCATTCCTGTAAATAGAGCAAATCAGTGCAGATGAGAATATATAATGGAATCATGGAGTAGTTTGGGTTGGAATGGACCTTTAAAGGTCATCTAGTCCAACCCCCCTGCAATGAGCAGGGACATCTGCAACTAGAGCCGGTTGCTCAGAGCCCCGTCCAGCCTGGCCTTGAATGATATGTATGGATACCAAATAAAATCAAGACAATTTATGTGCTGCATAATAGCTTAGGAAAAAAAATATGCTGAAATTATCTTTGTCCAGTTTTTCTAAATTAATTATTTTCTTTGTCATAATGACATCATCTTGTTCTTATCAGCTAGTAGAACAGCAATTTTTTTTTCCCCACAGTTATAGAATTGAAACATAATCTTTAACTATTATCACTATGCCCATATTCCCTATCCCTTTTTGTTTCCTGTGATGTAAAGTAAAAAGTTGTACAATGGTTGGGCTTGATGATCTTAAGGGTCTTTTCCAACCTAAATGGTGCTATGATTCTATGACAGTAAATCAAATATGCCATAACTGGAAGACTAATGTGGATTCATGTACTTTTAAATTAATGCCCTTCATTATTATTTTTTCAATATTGTCAATTAGAAGGGAAAAAGATGACCAGAGCTTGGCAGTAAGTTAAACAATTCACATGGGTTATTAGAAAACCACACTGGAGAGCAACACAAATTTGCTCTGTGATTTCTTTTGTGGCAGCAATGCAGTATGGTTGTGGTTTACCCATTAGTTTCAGAAGACTGAAAAAACAAGAAAATCACCAAGAAGATACCAGTTCAAAGAGAAGGTCCTTCTCCAAGTGCCTGCTCAATACCAAATCAATTCAAGTTGCACTACTTTTCCAAGTGCACCTGGTTTACTGACAGCTGTATTTCCTATGTTTAAAACTTACTGCCCCTGTGAATTTGTTTGTCTACCAGGTCTGATTTTGGCTCAGGCTAGGGCTTGTTAATTGTTTTGGTTGTTGAGTATTGGAGGACTTCTTATGCAATGTCTGCACAGTTCTTTGCATGGGAGATGGGCTGATCCTTTTTAGGGTTCCTAGTTATTATGGTGATAAAAATGAGAAATAAATATTAATCACAACAGTTTCCGCTAGAAATTTCTGGCTCATTGTTGAAAACTTCCTAGACATAACACCAAAATCACAACATTTTAAACCATCTCCTGAAAAATACTGCTTTCTGCTAAATCTCATTGGTACTTGTATGTAAAACAAGTGTTAAGAGCTTGCACTAAGTAAGAATGAGTTGATGTAACATGTAGCTTAATCCGGGTGTCACATCTGCATTCTTTGATATATTTACCCACATTTTAATGGTGATACATGCACGTGGATTGTAAAGCCATCTGTATTTCTGGGGAACAAATTAAAAAAAAAAAATTGATTTGTAGTTCTGTAGTTGGCTCACAGTTTCTACTCAAGTGTTTGCTGACACATAACATGATTTTTAATTGTGACTTAAAGAAGGCTCACAAGTGACCTCTGAACAAAGCGATCTCCAAACAAGGGGACAAATGCTGGATTAACCAGTCTAAAAGGTGAGAAATATTTTTCATTTAATACCTCTGCTCTCCTCAGGCACCGTCTGCGTGAACCTCTCTAGTGAAGTATTGAGACTCAGCAGATCTCTGTCATTAATTTCACACAGAGCAGGCAGTGTCCTGCAGAGGCACTCAGTGTTCTCTTTCCTCCCTTTTTAATCAGTTAGGATGCTGTTAAACCACAGGAAATTCAAGTAGTATGGTTAATGCCAATAATGAAATAAATTGCCTATCAACCCTGCAAGCAAAATATAAAAAAATGTTGACTGCTTCAGGAAAAATAAAACCACAAAAAACACAGACCACCCAAAATATATATATGTATTTTAAATTTATATTATATATAAAAAAAACAGTGGATTGAAAAGCCAGTGCTGGCTTTTAGCTAGGGCTGAGTGGCAGCTTGAAATGTGCTGTATTTCTCAAGATGGCAAGGATCGTATTAAATTAAATTGGATTTCATTGCAGAACATGATTTCAGGGGCCAGTGGAAGCCGCTCACTAATATTCTGCCACTAAATTGAATGACAAGGTTGCTTTGATTCCCTTTTATACAATGGAAGAACTAATTTCACTTCTGGTTACTGTCAGATCATTCCTGTCAAGAAGAAGCGTAGTCCCACAGGTAGAGTCCCTGGAAAGAAATACTGGGGGGAAGTATTTGAAATGAATGAGATTGCACCAAGACTAAACTATTTTTAAAAAAAAGATGATGAGGAAAGCTCCATGTCCCGTTGTGAGATGCTCATTTACTCTGTGCTATTTCAGATAAAACAAATTAAATCCAACAGCTGCTTCTTTATGGGCTAAGAATAGGATGGAAACCTTATAGAAAAGTGTGAAAAAAATTCTTGATATAAGTAGTGAAGGGTATGCACTCTTTGTTCCTGGTGACTGGTTAAATCCACTTGGGATGTGGATGGTCGTGTTTGCCCTGGAAGTTACCCTGGGAAGCAGTGAGACTTTTATCTCTGCTATGGTCGGCAGCCCCTGTGCTGACTGGGTGCCAGCTGTGGCACCTCAGAGGCAGCTTGGCTCTGTTCAACACCGTTCTCAGCCAAGGACCCACCTGGGCATCAGTCCCTCCAGCAAGCTCCCCACCCAACAGTGCCAGAGCTCCTTCTTGAGCAGATGGTTTGGGGTATTCCTTTTACAGAGATCCACTCCTTCCTTATGTCTGAGTGCTTTGATAACCACTTTGAAGGGCTCTTGTCCCCGAGTGTGTCTCTGGAAAGATATATCACAGCTCCAAGCTGAATTAGCTTTTCGTGTAATTTCTACCAAGTTGAGGACAGAAATGTAGGACCAGCCTTGGCCATCTGTGACGGCAGCACAGTCAGGCGGGTTCTGGGCTTTCCAAGAAAAGGGGATCACATACAGAATAAAACATTGATAATTACAAATAGTGGCCACATATAAATTCTGTTCTCTCTAAGTTAGACCATCTCTAAGACCATCAAGTAATTGCTAATTTTGTCAGTGAGCTTTGCCCTTCATTTTATCTGTGTTTTCTTCCCTTGTATTTCAATAATTGCTGTCTTTCTCTCTAAATACTTGCTTTTTCAGTGAGATCAGAATTCCTCGTCTTACAATTCCACATATGAAAAAAAGGTTATCAACTAAGGCAGGTGATAAGAGGTGAGGAAAGAGTGATCCCACTGGGGCAAATGTTTCTTCATCTGACCACCCCCCGCCTCCCTCAGTGTTGTTCCATATTATAAAGAACTCAGAACCAGGGATTTCAGTCTAAGCAGATTCTGGTGAGTCATTTTTCTCTCTGAGGAGTCTGCCTTGCCCAGTTCCCGTCTCTGACTCACTGTACCTGTAAATGCTGGGGCATATAAATTTCAAAGGGCATATATTAAAACCCTCTTCAGAACAAGTTCATCTGCTTTTACCACTGATTTCTCTGCAATGTACATTTTGTCCTCGTCTATAATAAATCCCAGTTCCTGGCATTGGCAAGTTCTTCAGGACTGGACTGCAGTTACAGAAATGTTAAAAGTGGACAAGTATTCCTTAAATAACATGTGTTTATTTCATTCTTTTATGTATATAAAATGATTTTACTGACTCAGTTAAAACTGTAAAACTTGGCTATAGCGTAAAATTACATTTTTTTCCTGTGGTTGAAACAAGTGTCCACTGTCAATGTTATTGTACTGTCTGGATTTAATGAAAACCTTTGTATTTGACGGATTGGTCATTTTTCAAACTTTGCCCTTTCGATTTCTAGTTATACCAGCATGTGAAATTGGGAGAAACTTTTGCTGTCTTAATGGAGGCTGAACCTGTATTAAAATCTGAGCTGCCTTCTGTATGACAAGATGACACTTGTTGGTCCCTGGATACTATGTGCCTCACCTGTAGGAGAAAATCTAGAAGATAAAAGCACTGAATTACATACATAATCTCAGATCACAGAGTGATATATCCCCTGTGGTTTGCTATGGATATTTGACTAGCAAAGAAAAAAACAAACAAACAAGCAAAAAAACCCAAACCAGAGAGTCTTTTGTTATTTCTATTTTAGGAACTCAGAACTTCTCAGAAATTGTTCCTTTAGGCTGAAGTTCCATACACTTGTTCTGAACTCAAGGGTGATTTTCAAAGAGCAAATCTAACAAAAATGCTAAAACTATAGGTCATGTTTTAATCCTAAAAGAAAATGTTATCAGCCTTGAAAGAAAAGGAACGGTATGTTTGTTACCTTGCACACGTAAAGCCTGTGCTCAGGATATTTTAATATATGACATGAGGTGGGCAGAATTTGACCTGCAAATTGAGCATTAAGATCCAAACTTTGCCTGTTGGACCTAACTCCAGTTAGCAAAAGAACTGCAAAATCATGTCAGTAGTAGCTATGATAAAAAGACTATATATGCTTTTACATGAAATTTTTCATTGATAGATCATTTTTTTCTGTTTTATGAATGATGGCATCAAATGTTGAAAAGTTTAGTCTATTTGCTGGACTAGTTACAATACTCCGGTTTTCTGAATCCCAGTTCAGAGCTCTGTACTTTGCTCTGATAGAGCTATGACATTCAAGCTGAGTGCTTTTGTGTTCAGATAGAATTGGAAATGTCTGAATGGGTCATGAGGATGTAGAAATTCATAGTTTATCTGCTAGTAAAGTATTGCCTTTCTTCCCAAGCAAGTTTAAAACAGTTACATGGTAGTTATAGTTATAGCTGCTACAGGAGGCAAGAACTGTGAAGTGTGAAGCAGTATAAGCCACAGAGCTTGAACGCATAGGCAAATCAGGCAAAGCCCTTTTCTGCTGGGCACAGAACAAGAAACCAGCTGGCTTTCTTGGATGTTGCATGGCCAGCGTAGTTGATAAAGTTTGCAGCAAAGAATCACTAAGTGGCCTAATTTGTTTGCCCTCAGCAGAATTATGCATACTGCAGCAAAACTGAGTTCAGGCTGTGCCTAATATCACTAAGTTTGCAATAAGGAAGCAGCTCTTTTCATTTTAAGCAGTTTCCATCATAATAGGTGAGTAAAAGATATAGAATATTAATGAAGAAAAGGACAGTATGACCATCAAGACTGAGTTTCTGCATGTTACAGCTAAAGATCCTCTTTAAATAATTTCTGTACTAACTTCTACATTTCCCTTTGAGAATTTGTGTATCTTTTTAGAAGTATATCTACTTTTGATCTGGGATTTCTTGGAATTAAGCATACATAAGTTATTCCAAAATACTAGCTGAAGCTTCGGCATATATCCTTTAAAATTATTGCTGCGATGTGTACATTGAAGCTAACAACAAATGAATGGTTTCCACAGAAATGTTCAGCAGGATTCACAGGGAGAACTCAAGACAACATGTCATGAAAGATCTTGATTCAGACTAGCAGGACTTAGTGTCATGCTTAGTGTAACCAGCTCATTCTGTCAATCATGCCACACAAGAGAGACTGGCCTAGTTTTGCTGGAGTTCTTATTTTATAGCTATGAGCTTAGCTCAAAAAATTATAAAATCGATTATCTCCAGTATTAATTATTATTATTCACTATGTGTATATCACTTTATATTTGTGATTCTCAAGGAGTTACACAACAGTAGGTATTTTGTTAGAGCTGGTTGGCAAGACATCAAGGATGATACCAACTTTGAAGGGCTTTGAAATATAAGTTTTGCCCATGCTAATTAAAAAAAAAAAAAGCGAACAAACAAAAAATCATTTGACTAAGTTTGGCATACTTAGAATAATGAGGGGGTTTGTTGTTGTTGTTTGAAATCATGTCTCTTTCAATTGCTTTTTTAGCTTTTATTTAAAAAACCAAAACCAATCAACAAAGCAAACAAAAACTAAAATGGAATCAAAAGATTCTACTGGAGCAGAAAAAGATTTTGTTTGCGTTTTATTCCTATTTTAAAAATTGTCTTTGTGTAGAATTTTGAAAATGTTGAAGGGCTTCTTTCCAACTTTATATATCACCATCTTTCATTAGGCAGAGTTCTATTTTCCATTTAGGTCTAGTCTTTATTATACACTTGCAATAGTTGTCCTTTTCCAATAGCTACCAAATGGGGGAACTAGTGAAAGGACCTGACCAGTATGACAATGGCTGCTGGTAAAGCAGGGCACTCCAAAGCCACCTCTCCAGCTACCGGGTTTGAGGATAGAGGTCAGGTCAGCTAAGTCCGCATTCTCTGTTAGTGCACACTCTTCCTGTTTCTCCAAAGGTGAAATCGCAGATCTGGAGGGGTGGCTGCCCACCTGCCAACCTACAAGCATCTGTCACAAACCAGCAACAGCAAATCATCTCTTTCTCAAAAGTCAACCAGCAGGTATTGACACTTGCAGATTACTATGCAGAGCCACATTCTGTTTTTCTAATAAATACCAAGCAGGCATCAAACCCACTGGCTCTGAGGTTGTTAGACTTTTTTTTTTGAGGTAAATATAATGTATATTTTACAATATAAACAATATATATTCTATGCTATAAATAATATGTTAGATTCCCTACTGTGTACAGAATGTACGTGTAATGTGTGTGTTTATGCTGTACAAAAGTATTTTGTGCTGGTAAACAAAGAGTGTCAGCATCTCTGAATGGTGTGCAGCAGACTGGGACTCCATCCCCCCTTCTGCCATGGATGTCCCATGTCTCTCTGGGTACACTATGTAAAATGCAACCCTATCCCTACATATCTCAGTGACAAAACATTGCTGCCATTCACCAGTGTAAGATTGTAGTCTTGTGCGTCAGTTTGCCACCTGTGAAATGAGTGTTCTGAGTCTGCTTTATCCCTGCCAATCTTCTTGCCTTGTCTGTTTAGCCCTCAAGTTCTTTTCTTTCTGGAACAGAGTTGGTCTTTTATTATGTACATGTTTGTACTGCACGGTAGGGACAGGTATCTGAGTTGGGGCTGCAGAGTACAGTAATAGAAATAAAATTCAGTATCAGCTGATGTATCAAAGGCAGATAAATAAAATGACCAAAAGACAAACATCTATGCTTGGAAATAGTACCTTAGAAGAACCTTTTGCTTCAGAATTAGGGTAGGTCTTTTTACAATACAGCAGCATGTTCTTTATTACCCCTTGGAGCCAGCAATGAGCTTTCGTCTTTTTGTTTTGCTCAGAGATTAATGTGGGATTCCACCCTTGCATCAATATTTTTACTTTGTTGGCTTAAATGTTCATTTGCCTGATCAGTTCAACTGGCCGAACTAAATTAGCTGCTCTGAGAATACACTCAAAGCAAAGCATTTTTATATGGTTTCTCTCATAAAAGTTTAATGCAGTGTATAATTAGAAAAGGTTGAGTGCTTCCATTAATTCTGCGAAGTTTTCTCACCCATTTATTCTGATAAACCCAGTATTTTGCTGACAGAATGAGGCTCAATTAAAGGTGTACATCCCACAGGAAGGGAAACACAGCAGGGGTTTTCAGGATGCTCAGCTGACATTTGCTGTCCTCTCAGAGCTTTAGGGAAGATGGAGCACTCCGTGGGAATGTTGAAGTCTGGAAATCCCAGATATGTGGTTAATGGAGTCAAACGATGTGCAGATCAGTAAGACGTCTCCAAGGAATTGGTGCCTCTCTGTTTCTGTTGCAGATCCCTTTCCCTAATAGCCCAGGCTGGGCAGAAGCCGCAATGTTGCCATAGTTGGGTAGCAGCAGAAGTAAGAAGAAATTTGTGAGAGTTAATACTACTTGAGGCATCATTAATTCCTAATGAGGCTTGAAGATAACAGTATTGTGGAGATCTTCTCCTGCTTGAAATCCCATGCAGTCTAATCCCTCTGTGTACTTATAGTAGTGGTGTAAAACTACGCATGATTCTGTTATTACATCTTCTACTTTGCTCTCTGTTTATCTGCTTTTATTGGAAGCTGGCTAAAATTAGGCCTTCTCAGGAATTTGCAGAAAGATTTATCCTTAGGATTATGAGTTTGAGACTCCGAATAGTATGTATATTTCTGCTGTACTTTGTGGTTATAGAAGCTTCCAATTAATCTTGCAGAGTACTGTATAATTTCTTACTTAAATCATTTTTATACTGTTTCCAGACAGTATCGCTCACTTCAAAACAAAACTAATGTGGAACAAATCAGACCATAAATGTGTCTTACAAGACTCACACCCTTCCCCCCGCTTTTTATTGTCAAGTTTCAATGCAAGATTTCGCCAAAATGCATGCATTTCCATATTTTGCATGTATTTCCATATTTTAGTACACTAAGCTACAAGGTATCTTTAATACAGACACCTCTGATCATCTCAGGGAGATACTTTCGTAATCTCTGATGTGTGGCCTCATAATGTGCGTGTGTGAATTCTTGACTCCTCCGAACCCAAGAGAACAGCAGCATTTTATGTCTCCTTAAAACACGGTAGACACCTTGGCAAAAGAACAGTTCAGTGATTCCTGAGCTGGTAAGTTGGCTGCTGCATCAGTTCCCAGCCAAGGGCAGTGCTGCAGGGTGTTGCAGGTAATGGGAAGCAGCTCTTCCAGCAGGTGTGTATCATCCTCCCTCAGAACTATTCCTCTCTTCTGTGCTTGTATATATGGGGAGAGAGGGGCTGCGTGAGCTTGCATGTGTAGCTTTTCCTCTTTAGGTTCAGTTAGTTCATCACTGGAGTGTGAATGTATGGAAGTTAAAAGACTGTGTCCCTTTAACTGAAATTTCTAATAAGCAGATACTAAACGTATGCTCAAACTGTTTCTGTGCTCCTTACTGCTTTCTAAGGTGCCTGTCCTGCTCTCTCCCTAATCCCAGTCTCTGTGCACATACAGGGGTACAAAGGATACACAATTTAAGTTATCTGTCTTCGAACATCTTTCCCATTTTCCCGAAAACAATAATAATATTGCAACATTGCTGCAACAATATAATTCTGTTCCTTAGATATGCACCCAGATTTTCTGAACGGACAAGGAAAGAGGGAGAAAGGCTCAAAAGCCAACTGTCTTCCTAAGAAAAAAGTTAGCAACGTTTTCCTAGAAGAAGTGGAACATTAACACACACCGCCAGCTGTCCTAACTGCTAGCTGTTTCTGTGAACCACGTCTGCAAAGTTACTCTAATGCTTTTAATTTGTAGCAGAGCATCTAGCACGTAGGCTATAATAATCTCTGCCGTAGTGCCACTGAAATTCGCCAGGGATGTCAGGAATGGATTTGACTCCACTGTTTGTTGGCCTTTTGTACTTTGTCAAAAAGATTTTCCATTGTCTGTTTCCCAAAACAGTTGTGTCTTTCCATAGAGGACTGTACTGAGTCCAAAGGAGAGGGAACAGATGCCTCATCCTCCACTCCAACTGAAGAATTTTTAGAGAGAAGGAAATCCTGCTGTGATGCCTGAGTCACCAAGCTAATGTCAGGGACCAGCATCTTGTTCCCATTGGGTGCTGAATAGATTCTTCCTGATATAATTAAAATTATATCACTTCTTCTGCTCTTAGGAATGTGGAAAATTATTCTGGGTTCCCAGTTGCATTGTGATAAGTAACTTTCACTGAAATTTAGGATAGAATTCGGATACACAAGTGCTCATGCACTTTCTGAACAATTTATCTGAAGCAAGTTTTGTGCCACAGAGTTTTTGTTTAGATTTTAAGAAACTGCAAAGCAAAGCAAAGCAAAAAAAATAAATTCCAAAGGCCTACTTGTCATGATTTTAAAGAAAGCCTTAAAAATATGTCCTGGGCATGGTTATATGGTGTTATGCAAGAACAGCTATTCCTGAGCAACTCCATATGTGGGTATTTGTATTCTATAATTAGCATGAGTCTCATTTTTAGCTTAAGTCCTTTTCAAATTGCATTAAGTTGAGCAAGAACATAGCAGTTTGTGAAAGGAAGTGAAATTTCAAACCAGCCTCCTGAAGAATGCCTTCCTGTCTTAGTTGTGGAGTCACTTTACAGGATGCTTTGAAGAAGGAAGATGGGGAAGATTGTACCAAACCGTCAGCCCAAAGTGGTGACATTATTATCACAATTGTGGTATAGAACTAGTAATAAGCCACATATTTAGTTTTTTAATACAAGTCTATAAATAAGTTATATGGACCATAAAGTTCAGGCAGCAAGTGCTTTAAAATGAAACATGCAGTGAGCCATCAAGAGGATCAAGGGAAGAATTTTACCCCTTGTTGACAGAAGGAGCTGTGTGGTGGGTTGACCCTGGCTGGATTCCAGGTGCCCATGAGGCCGCTCTATCACTCTCCTCCACAGCTGGAGAGGGTCAAGAAAATATAATGAAAGGCTCATGGGTCAAGACAAGGACAGGCAGAGCTCACTCACCAATTGCTGCCATGGGCAAAACTGACCTGACTCGGGGAAAATAGTTTAATTTATTACCAATCAAATCAGACTAGGGTAATGCAGCAGGTTTTTTTTTCCCTTCTTAAATATGTCATCACAGAGATGCTACCACCGTTGTTGATGGGCTTAGCCTTGGCCAGCAGTGCATCCAACTTGGAGCTGTCTGGAACTGGCTCTGTTGGACGCAGGGGAAGCTTCCAGCAGCTTCTCACAGAAGCCACCCTTGTAGGCCCCTGCTACTAAAACGTTGTCACCCAAACCCAATATAAGCTTTTTAATTAGCCAGTCAAGCATAAGGCCTGATACCTCATCTAGAAAAGAGATATTTTTCAACTCAAAGTGAGCGAAACAGTGCTTATCTTAACAAAGTGGAAATGGCCAGTTGACATTGTGGAGAAGGAGGAAAAAATGGTTTATGACTCCTGGAAGGATTTTTAATGGGAGTTGGCTTATAGAGGGTATCATTCTCCAGCATGAAAAGACACTCTTTAATGATTGTTACCTGAGATGTGTGTATCACTGAAAGAAGGAACCTTTTGTCAGGAAAATCTGTAACTATTCAACTGTACCATGTAAGAGAGGTGTAGGTGTAGAAGGATGCTTGTATGTGTGTCTTTAACTTGATTTCTGGTAAGAGTGATTTTGAAGTAGCTGGTTAATAAGAAGGCATTCCACACCCGCAACTGTGGTGGCTTTAATGCCTTCACACCTATAAACCGTGGCACCAGGGGCATTGGAGCGTTCTGCGGTGTATCCAAAGGGTAGCAGTTGTCCATTCCAGGTGAAAAGCATATATTACTGCGGTCTAGAGAGGAAGAAGGGTTTTCTGGTGATGGGTTAGAGCTGATGGTAGAGCTCCCTGACAATCAGAAGAATACTGGAGAGCACTCTTGGAGTTTGGCTGGCTCAAGGGGACTTCGCTACAGTCAGCAACTGCTCTTGGCTGGCACAAAATGCAATTTCAGCATCCCTGCTTTGCTGGAGCAGTAAAAAAAAATAAGTATCACAAGGCACAAAATACAGACTCCATGGGCAATTGTGCAGGCCATGCAGGAGTGGTTATAGGGAAACACTTAACCCCCACACATGTGGCAGAGCTGTGTATAGCACAGGGAGACTTTCCGAGTCTGCCTCAGTGACTTTTCATAAAGTCTTTGTAGACTGTGGTCATTTTCATGGGTTAACTGAAATTGGAAGCAATGGTCTACTGTAGTGTTGAAAAAAACCAAATGATCCTTTGTGAAAATAACATAGCCAAAAATCTCTGAAAAACACTGCACCTGGTTTTGTGAGACCCTCTACTTCCTCTTGATGCATGAACCATAAAAGAAGTTAACATTACTTAGAAGTAAGGAGCTCCATACAGGAGCAGGTTTTATTTTTGTATCAGCTTGTTCTTCTTGAGCATATTTGAATTGATTGCTTTTTGCTATTTTATTTCTGTTGCCTGGAAACATTTAGTAAGTTGTCAGCACCATAACGTGGGCTGATTTAAGATTCAACTAGAATGAGCTTTAACACAAAAGCTTATAGTCTGTTTTTTAAAATCACCCCAAGAATATTGAATTAAAGGGGTTTTTGCTTTGTCAGGTTTTTAGCAACTAGGAATTAACTTTACTAGGACAACAGCATTGAATGTACTTTTACAGTAAGATTAACTTCTTGTCTGTGACCCTGTATGCACTGCTGAGGCAAAGTTTCTCGCCAGAACCATTATCCCTTTCTCTGAGAACCAGAATGATGACATTGCATGCATTACATATCACTAATTCAATACAGATTTTTTTTTTAATTGCTCTTTCAACTTTCTTTTCTGATTTTAACCTCAGAAAGCTGGGGTATCTGCTACATGCTGGGTCTATCAGGACTTTGACTCTGCAAGATTTTGGACACCTTCCTGAGACACGCTGTTAACTCCCATTAGTTTACGAAAGTTAATGATGAAGCACGTTTGGTCGGCATTGGTATTTCTGCAACACTGACCACTGGATGCAATTCAGTGTGTAGTTGCACCATGTCGAACACATCTGCAAAGAGTTCATGTCTAGCATTTTAGAGCAAATATCCCATCAGCACTTCTAAATGTCTGGAATCTCCAACAGGAATTCCTAAGCCTAAAGTAGGATAATTGAAATTATTTGATTATGTGAAATTGCTTCCAGGAGAATTCTTGTTAATGATCGGCCTCACTTAATATCTATCTCCAAATGTTTATTTTACTTATGGGACTGTTTGAAACACGCTGATATCTCTCCTCTAAATATACAGCACTGCTAACAGGTGAAAGAATATTAATAGGTTTACACTATCATAGAATCCACACTTTATTTTTAAGTAGTTTAGTTTTCGGGTATTTAGTGCTTAATGTCCCAACCATATTGTAGCTCATAAACATTCACTAGTTCTTCTGCAGTGATACTTCCCTAACTAAATGAACTACCAGGATGATTCTCCTAAAAGTTCAAGCCGAACAAGCAAGCTAGCCAGCAGTTGCTCTGACACATGTTAATTGGTTGAGATGAGAAGCAGTGCCAAGAACTTTCTGACATCTCATTTTAAACACAGTTGTTTGTGTGTTTCATGTCTCAGTTCTTCTGAGACCACTCTTCTCTCAGTCCTGGGGGTGATCATATACATGGCCTGCACCCCATTTTGAATTTACAGGAAATTTTGGAATAAATGGGCTATATGCAGTAATGGGGAACAAAGAAGCAATAGCAGAGAAAAGACTGATGGCAAATATTGGGAAAAAGCCTGCACCCTTCACAATGATGCTATTCATATATATAAATCACGTGCTTATGTGTTTTTCTGGATCTGGTTCTAACTGCACAACTGGATTTCTTTCAAGTGGCAAGCAAGTGCAAGAAAAAGCAGAAGACAAACTGATTCCTCTGGTAGAGAGTGTAGTTCAGGCCCACCAATCAGAAAGTCACGGACTGTAAAGGAAAGCTGCAAAAGACCTGGAAAAGAGAAAAGAGTAGAATGTGACTTTGCACAGTGGTGGTTTAGTATTAGTCTTTAAAATTGAAGATGCTTATTTGGTGAGCTTGAAGGTTCACATTGCACCTTCTATTAATCTTTGTGTGCATTTTAAGAGAATGGAACTGGTTGAGGACTAAAACTCTTCTGAGGCAAAGAACAAAGCTCTATTTTGGTCTCTGAGGAGGCTAGCTCCTGTTTCAGTACACAATAAGGTTTTGAAAGCTTTCGTAAGAGTGCAGTATGAAACACTGAACTGGTAATTGTGACAGATATCAAGGATATGGTGTGTGGTAACAGATTGTTGAAGATCCTGAGTGCTGTGCAGTGTAGAACTAAAGTGCACGTGGGTCGCAGCAGATTCCCTTCAGGTCTGAGCAGTGTTAATACGCAGAAGGCAGACTACAGCTTGTTCATCTGCTGGATCAGAGATCCTGCTACCTTGCTTAATCTGCTCTTTTGTCAGGTAGCCAGTTGGCAGCCTAAGCTCTGTGCCATATATTTTCTTACTTTTAATGTTTGTGTGTTGCATAATAAAAATGTGAGAGGTGTGGAAATAAAACTGCAGCTTGATTATTTTCATTTTGAAGCAGATAATTCATTTGAATGGAAAATTAATAGCTATTCTAAAGTGTATTTTCCTCTACACAGATATACATTTATTAATTGATGATACATTAATGTCATCTAAAGATGTAGTGAAACAGGAAGATAATTGTATTAATGTGTAAAATACAATGTTTGAGCCCAACAAATCTAACAAATGTGACACTGTGCTTTATCTAATGAGTGTAAATGAAATCTCACATGAGATTAGACAATGCAGTGCTTTCTACTGCAGAATCTTCCATTCCCATTCCAATCACATAGCCATAATCATAAGTCATTCATGACAAAAATCAATGATCTTAGTTTTCTGACAGCTTTTGTTCACTGTTCTTAGGAACTGTTTTCTATCTTTTCTCAAGAGGGTATTCAGAATTTAAGCTCCCTCTCTCTGCTTGTTTATTATGTACAGTGCCATTCATCTACCGAGTGACCATGGTGCCAAGTTCCAGCTTGGCATTTGTGGAACATTTTCCTTTCAGTCCCTTGAGAATACATGCTTTGGCCTCTCCAAAGCCAGCAAATTCTCAGCACTCTAACAGAGTGGTGTGGTCTAGGCTGAAGTGGGCAGAAATGTTACAAGCATCTGCCTCAGTGTTTGTGGCTACAACACAGCACAAACGGTAGAGCTATCAATTATAACTTTTGTAAAACAAGATATGGAGGAAGACTTTTTTTTCTGATTCTGTATTTGAATAAAATATTTCTAATTGCATGGGTAATACATTAAAGTTTTCTAGTACATATTATAGCAGACTCTTAAGAGAAAAGAAAAAATGTTCAGCAATAGGCCAGACTTGTGAAATATTGTGTAGTTCTGTTCCAGTAAAACTGGCCTTTTACAATCCAAGTCAATATAAAGGCAACAGACCTAATTTACAAACTGGGAGTTCCCAGCGCAGTTGCTTTCCAAACAGGATACCTGACCAAAAGCATTTGCTAGCAATTCTAATTGACAGTGCCTTAAAACCTTTAATTCTGTTACCTGAAGGCAAGCTGAGGACAACTGCCACAATTGAGAAAATATTGATTTTTCTAGGATATCCTTCGTTTGTTCTGCAATTACAAATAGACCCAGAATATAATTTATACCACTGTGAGAAAAAGTGGTGTGATTAAGTCTGCAACCTGTGTTCCCTTAACCCTTTATTGCTCAATTTTCACGGGTTAAAAAAAGAATCATATAAAACTCTCATTTAAAACACAGCAGTAGGTCGAGCTCTGTTAAATCTGGCCAGCATCCTGACATTACAGAAAGAGAAGATAAATAAGCATACATGGCTTAACCAGGCAGAAGGTTTAAATCTGTTAATTCATCTTGATGTGTGTAGCTTCTGCACATCTTGCTTTAGAACAGAGTAGTCAGTCTGTTTGGTCTCTGAGGACTAGGTTTTTACTGGTGTGCTGGCAAGTGAATCACATGCCTTCTTGTAAGTTAGTAATGGAGAGAGACAGGGCAAGAAGAGCCAGAACAAACCTCCATTAAGATTAGACAGCCTTGTAGCTGCTCATTAAGAAGTAAAAACTGGCTGGTCAGAGCTTGAATAAGCAGAAGGACAAGGAGCTGTTGCTGAGCTGATGGCGGGTGACATAGCTCTTTGGAGAAGTGGCAGGGGCAGGGAGCTGATTTTGCTGAAGGTGTTTGTCAGTAGTAAGTGTGGGACTGACATCTTAATTCCATTTCTACCGCACCGGCCCAGTCTGACTCCAGCTCACTCCCACCTGCCTATTCTTGTCTGCCCCCCGCCTGTCCGGATTCCCAGCATCACAGCCCTTTCCCACTGGAACGCTGGCAGGCCTCTGGAGGAGTCTTAAGCTGCTATGAGCTGCCCATTCCTCTGTTCATTTGCATGGTTGCCTCGCTGAAGAGCCCATGTTTAGTCTCCCTTGAAGAACTATGAGGTGGTGCTAGAGCAAATGAAGAAGGAGGGTACTTTGGTCACACTATCAAGCCAACAGGAAGGCATTAGGTTCTTGTGAAGGGGTCTAACTCCACTATCCCAGCACAGGGCCTTTGGTGATGCTCCCAGTGCCCTTCTCTATTGAGTTTCAGATGCAGTGCCATCATCTGAACAGTTTGGGGACTGCATCTTGCAATGCCACCCCTAATGTCCTGGTCACGGCCAATTTACATTATGCTGAATAATGTTTCTCTCCTTATAGTATCAAGGATTACCCTGAGAAAGTGTCTTTAGCTACTGTTTGACAACTGACAGCTACCTACAGGGAGTGATGAGCTTCCATGCTGTGGTGGGCTCTGTCTTTGGTGATATTTTAGCTCCTGCACCAACTTTACAAGCAAGATACCCAATAATTACCTAGGTGTTTGGGTTTTGTTTTGTTTTGTTTTCTGAAAAACTTGTAAAATGTTAAGTACTTCAGCGGTTTGTAGTCCCTGCTTCCCTGCTGAGAAGTGATGGGTTTTCTATGGAGTTTTTTTCTGGAATTGGTGCAGAGTAGGAACACAGTTCTCAGTGGTGCTATATCGTATGACACTTGGCTAATGCTCTGGGACTATTTCTAGTAACTGCAACAGGAGGTACAGTGTCAGGATAGGTCTATTATATATTCTAATAAAATAACTGGTAGTCTGATACAGTCTACATAAATAACACAGATTTGGAGCCTTTCATCTAATTCGTGGTTTATATATTAAAGAATGATCTCTGTGTTTAACAGATATTACACGGGGATTACAAAATGTAGAAACTGTAGTTGAAAAAAGCAGTTTTATTCAGCAGCAGATTACTGTCATTTTACTGCACACTTACGAAAAACTGGAGTTTCTAGTTAAAAGAATACAGAAAAACAGACTCCATTAACATGTAGATATCAGCCTATGTAGAAATACAGCATTTCAGTTAAAAAAAACGTGAAAAAGCATTTATCAGTGCATTTGAAATGAATATCATTTTACATAGCGTCACCAAGCTGTCTGCAGTCTCATCAAAAATATCTGAATTAGAGAGGCCCCTGCACTTAGCAAGCTATCCAATGAATAAGGTAAACCAATCCAGATAATGGATAGCTGATGTGTAAGTGTAGGGTCTGTGCAAATGTGCTTGTCCATCCATGATGGGAGGCTAAGCAAAAAGAAACATGTTATTTAAGGCAGAGATGTATCCTATGTGCCTTTTTTTGAAGTGAACAAACAAAAAACCGTAACATATTCATAGACCCATATATGACTGAGGACACTTATTTCACTTGTATGTTGGGAATTATGTCTTTTCCTGTTCTGTTGATGCTGTTCTGCTAAAGAAATCTGCTTCAACCTATTGATTATTTCATCCTGCACCAGCCTGGGAATAGCTAATTGTATATCTGCATAATTAAAATCGAATTATACAGATTGGTACAGTGATCCTGCCCAAAACAGACAACTGAAAAAACGTTAGGATCCTCTCCCTTATTTTAAACTATGAGGAATTTTAGGGCAAACAAAACAAAATCCAAACAGTAAACCAAAACACACACGAGAAAAGTATCAAAATGGGATGCTACCATGGCAAAAGGAAGCGAGAAGATAAATCTTCAGTGGAATATTGATTTTTATGCACAAAGAAGAGATCACACAGGGTAGAGAATATTTAACCAAGAAGAAGACCACATAAAAGAAATGCACTTACAG
This sequence comes from Pampusana beccarii, assembly GCA_013399365.1. Lineage (NCBI taxonomy): Eukaryota > Metazoa > Chordata > Aves > Columbiformes > Columbidae > Pampusana > Pampusana beccarii. Next base: position 33,903 of record VWYH01008145.1, on the reverse strand, counting down.
CAATCCCCTAAGGAAGCTGCAGTCACCTAAGCAGAACCATAGAAAGGACTAGAAATATCTTCCCAGATAAAAAGTATCCTGAAAGAAGGGTTGAGCAGTTTTTTTCATATTTCTGATGATTTACTTCGGGGTTAGGGGTGGAAATTTATTTTTTTTTCAGGAATCTCCTTTTTTCCCCACTTGAGTACGTCTAAAAACAAATGAACACATGATCAAATGACTTAGAACTTAATATACTTTGAAGATACATAGTCTCTAGATGTTGTGAGTGAGGAGAAAAATTTTCCATTTAAATCTTAAATTTCTTTCTATTTTTTACTGTCTTTCATTGAGGTTGTTTACTCTGCATGTATTAGGAGGATAATGGAGCATTTTAAACAGGCAGGATCCATGCTTGTCTCCTTAGAACGGAGCTTCTTTTTCTGGCTTTTTTTTTTTTTTTTAATCCTGCTTTCTGACTAAGGGAGTGTTCATCAACAGGAAGGAGTTAAAGGATACCCAGAGAACTCAGGAGCTATTTGTCTATCAGGGCTGATCTTGAGGTAGAAGCAATAAGAGGCTTCAGGATGATGAAAGGGGTGGTGGCATTTAATTTGCTTCTCTGTAATTATCCATTGAGAATGCCTGGGCCTCAGCCATTAATAAATCTGGGTGGTTTATTGGGTGGTGTAATCAAAACTCATGCAAGAGAAGACAGAGATAGTTCAGAAAGATCAGCCTGTGCGTCTCAGACGGGAGCTCCCAAGCTCTGTGGCTCCAGGACAGGACAGGGTGGCAGTCTGCGGTTGGCCTTTGATGCACAACTAAATAGGCCTGAAAATCATTTCAAAAATGCTAGATGGAGGAGGCAAGGCTCCTTCTGATAACTCTTGTAGCATTTCCATGCCTACGATGCTTGCCGATATAGAAAAGGTCTAGTTAGAGTTAATAGAATCTGTTCTCAAAACAGAAAGTGGCTATAGAATGGTAAATTGATTTGATATTGATGCTACATGATTGATTGATGCTGATTGATCCATATTGATGCTTATGATTGATTCTACTCAGTCATAAGCAAAGTTTTAGATGTATTCTCCCTGCCATACAAGGCTGGCTGTTAATTTGTCTCATTCTTTCCTCATCTTGTTGTGGTATGAAATAGCTTCTCGTTACGTAACTGGAGTGTCCTAAGTCTCTCACATTTGTTTACTGCCACACATTTTGTTTTTGAAAAGAAACTGGTAACTTAGCTTCATTTTATATTACTGTCTTTGACCAGTTTACAGACTTAGACATGATACCATGAATTCACTAGTCAGCCCTTACTGTAAGAGTACAATGACTCACTTCAGGCCTAGGAGCCAGAGAGCTAAATATAGTACATAGCATTAGAGCCTGCTACAGCTGGGAAAAAAAATCCATTTTGGGACTTATGAAAGGTCAGTTTGGAACAGAGGTGCCTGGAGTGCACAAACACTTGCCCTGACCACTAACTTCACTCTGTTCTTATTTGAGAAGCAGCACTGCAGAGCTGGTGGGGACAGAGAAAAGTGCAGGGAGGCAAGACAGGGAGAGGAGGAGACAGAAGAAACGGAGACTGAAAAGGAACTGATTCTCAAGTCTCTTAGCTGGTTATTCCAGGCACTGGTGCAGGATGAGGGCTAGAAAATGTCCAGTACTGTAGCAAAGCGGTGGTGTAAATATCTGGGGTACCAGCCCTGAGCTATGCACTGGCTGTCCCTGGCTCCAGTCTTAGTAGGAAAGCAGAGAGCCCCCCACTGCCCCCATCTTTGTCTCTGTGGAGATACTAGCCACCAGCAGCTTTTAGTTTTGGAGTGCCTCTGTAGTACTGCTGTGAGGCAGTCTCCTCTACATGATAAATCTCTTCTCTTTGTAAGAAGGGCTGGGGAGAGCATTTTTTACAGTGCTCAGGAGCACAGGTCACTGGAAGAACTGCTTGGTGGTACCCTGCCTTCCTGAAAAATGCTCTAACAAGGCCATTGGAGAAGTTCAGCATACTGGAGGGGAACATCTTGAAGTGCTGCTGTTCTATATATGTAACAAAAGTCACAGCGTATCAAAAACCACTCCAGTTACAAGACGGTCCCAAGCTGACACAATAAAATAGCATATGGCTCTAGTCCTACATATTTCACTTTTATGATCAGTTTGTGACCCCTTCACTATTTTTCATAGATATTTTTAGATAAATTGTGGATATCTCTCAGCTCTGTTAGCTCAAGAGAAACTGTTGGACAAAAATGCTTCTGAAAATATTTTTCAAAATTGGAGCACTCTTTCAAACAGCAAAGTTAAAACATGAAATAAATAGCTATTGTGTTCCTACTGTCGGCTGTGTTTTTCAGCCTAGAACAGACAGCTGGCAAGAGCAAATCCTTGGTGTGTGAAAAGGCCAGTCCCACCCCCTCCACCTCTGTCAGGGGTTGCCCCTGGCTGCTAGTTGTCTCACACCAGCAGAGCCAGGACAAGGTATCAGTGTCTGCTTCAACTAAGTCCTGCTGAAGACTGTCAGGGGAATGATGTAGCCCAGCTGCTGGGGGACAGGAAAAGCAATTTCACATCATCATTTTAGGGTGGATGAAAGAATGGGGATGGGTATGGCAATCACCACTTCTATTTTGCGTTGGTACTAGGGTGCCTCTGGTAGAAGAGCCGCTTACTTTGTTGGCCTCAACTCTGAAATGGCAGCAAGACTTTTTGCAAGGCCACATGACAGGGCTCAGAGAGGAAAGAGCTGACAAAAAAGTCCTTTGGATTACATACAGAAGTGCTGACATGCTTCCAAAGAGACGATGCTACACACATGAGCAATCCAGGCTATTAAAACCGAAACCAATTAACAATTGGGTCTGTATTCTGAATAACAACAACAGCTCCCTTTCAGAGGTTTATTAAAACTTACTTTCTAGGTAAAGAACTGTTTCTTCCGATCAAAGTTTCTGGAATGTTAGCAGATGTACAATGAAAGACATAGTTTATTTCCACTTGAATTGGAGCAATGGCATAGTTTTACTAGGAAACCATTATCTTGTTGATTGTGTACAAACTCAGCATACTTTGTGCAAATTCTTTATTGAAACAATGATCAATTTACAAGCTGGATCACATTTCATTTTGCCACTTCAGCATGAACTGGTCTCTTTGTGGTTTACGGCCGTGAACTATAAAATCATGACAGTTATTTAAATCAAAATACAGTAACTGCTTCTCAAAAAAACACATTCATATTTGTCTTACATTTCTTGTCAAATCAAAAAGGATTTAATAATAAATGAAATATAACTTAAGATACTTTAGTGCAAGCATTTTCTTTGCATCTAAGAAGCTTTCAGTTGTCCCACTAAGTATGGCATACTTAGGAGCCCAACTCCTAAAATAGCATGCTGCCAAGATATTCCACGAGAACTTTTAAAATTCTACACTGTTAACACTTTCCAGAATTAGTTGATCTGAACCAAACTGAACATCAGAAAGCCCTGGTTATATGTTACAGTACTTTTGTCAAAAGGTAACTGCAAGTAGAGGAACTGACATAGTATGTACACTAGAATAAAACAGGCACTGATTTTAAAAAAACCCAACATCTGCCCATATCTGTAATTCTGCAAGTCTTATGATTATACAGAAATTTTAAGCACAGGCCTGAGCTGCTACACCTCACCTAATACCAATAAACCTGAATTAAAATGCTGATCCATGGGTTCTTCTAAAAATTTAAAATTACAATCTCAAAAAATGACTGAAGGGTAGGTTTCATCACAAACATCCGCAAATCAGAGAACAAAAAAGGATCAGCAGTAAACATATGCTGTTCAAGAGAAAATGTTGAATAAGTAAATAATGAGTACTCTATTCATGTGGTCTGATTAATATGGTCTTACATATAATGCAAAAATAATAGTACGTGCAAAATTCAAATCCAACACTGATTTCTTGTGCTGCAGAAATCTAGTCACATTTCACGAAGGTCTGGCAAAAATATTTTAAAATTACGTAAATTTATCCTGCAAATCTCTTTTCCTTGCTAAGCCTGGCTTGGTGTTCCTTATGCTTTTAGAAGGCAAATTTAGTTGGACTGGATTTTCCAGATTCTGAGTGTTCTAAGAACCATTGGCGTTTGGTGATACAATAAATAGAACAATGTAATAAAAGGTGTGCATAGTCCACATATGGGAACAGATCACTCTGATGTCCCTGAAGTGCTAAAGGTGCACGAAAATACATAACAATGCAAATGTTAATGTTTTCTTACAGGCGTCATTAATTTTATATTTCTCAATTGTGTTCTTGCACCATAAACCAGCCATCTCATAAGAAATACTCTAAGACAGAATTGTTTGCTTTAAAATAGCACAGCCAGAAAGTTTGGAACAGGAAAGATGGGTTTGGATCTTACTTCCCATCTATCTTCCCCAAAAGAAGTGCCTGAGAGCATGTAAAAAGCTTTAAGCTTACAAGTGTTATATAATGAATGCATAAAGATACTGAGCAGCATACATGAAAACGAAAAAAATAAACCAGAACCATTATAATCTGTGTTTTCTTCAGATCCAGTGCTGTTCTCTTGTCATTCCGATAATACCACAAAGCTACACGTCCAAAGACTTTGTAGAAGACTGGCGGGACCAGTCCTACCTGTGAACTCCCAACTCCAAGTGAGTCCAGCTCCAGCAAAGTCAAGGTTCCCTTTGACCTTGTGACAGCAGGAATTCAGCACTTACCGCTATTATATGCATCTAATCCGAATAACTGTTGCTCATACACAGTTTGCAATGGAACCTTGTGTGTACTTCACATACATGCTCTTTGTGGGCAACCTTTGATAAAAAAACCCATAGCCTGTATCTTCAAGGAAGTTTACACAGAGATACTGAAGAAAACCAGGGGGATTGTTTGCTCTCAAATATTTCTCAATAAATAAATAATAAACAGGCCAGAGAACAGCCTGAGGGTAGCAGTCAGGATCAGAACTGTGTGGTACCCATCACCATATGAATACATGAAGGAGTCTGGTCTCTATTGTAAAAAGTTCATAATTAAAAAGCAATTAAAATTAAAATTAAAATACTGTAGTTTAATAAATAATTCTGAAACATATATTTAAAAATTAAAGTGTAATTTTAAAGCTATTTTTATGCTTTCAAGGAGAAGAACATCCTTGCTCATCTGTGCAATCTTAGTTGGGCACCAGGCAGGTAACTTTAGAATGCATAAGGAGTTTGTAAATGCTGGACAGGCAGAAAAATCAAGATGCCCCTTTTCAGGAGGTTAAGGTGAATTAAAATAATTCAGTGCAAGTTCCTGCTTTTGTTTCTGGTGTCCTCCTTTTTCATACCAGAAGCAAATTAAATGACTTGAAAAACTGATGTGAACACTAAACAGAAATGTACTTTGGACTCAGAGAAGAAGTTAACAGTTTACATCAGTAGTATTTGCAATCACACTGGTCAGAAGTGAGGTTCTGTATGGTATTCTCTTAATCTACCCTGTCTTCTAGATTTATATTGCTTCACTGGAACTAAGGTATTTCCAGCCACATTCCGAAAGGGACTTTGCCCATGCATGTTTCCTTCTGGGCATGTGCAAATGTATTTTATATAGGTGCTTGCCACTGTGGTGAGCACAAACGTACGTTAGGCAACTAAATGCTGTCATTTTCACAAGTTGGTCAGAAAACCTAAAGTCTGTTATTAAACATGTACCTTTTTTTAAATAACCATAGAAAGGTAAATACGGAGCGTTCTCTGCATCACCTACATGAGTCACAGGGTGTTCCTGTATTACACAGCTAGTGGAGCTCTGCACTTTAAGACGAAGTAGTTCACATAAACCCTCAGTTCATTATCAAGGTTTTTTTAGATAGCTGCAACATCGACTTTCTTTGGTCTCAATTACCTGTGCAGTTAATATAGCTGATTGCCTCCAAAGGACACCTTATGTAGATGTAAGTACTTCAATAAAATGTCGAGAGAGACATTCACGCATCATCTCCCCATAGACCCAAGTGACTTCTTTTTCTGCAGCATACTAGATTCGAGATTTATTTTGAGTAGACATACTTACACTACAGTCCTTAAAACCTATCAGGTGATAGTTTGTTCGTTAGTTCCAAATTACATGTATATCAGATAATTAAGAAATACGCTATTAATCCTACACAAACTCCTAAGTGCTTTCTTTCCAGACTCACTCTAGAGAAGGTCTTTTTTATTGTCTGTCTGCAATAAAAATTATCATTTCCCGTCCACTCCTGGCATTTCCTGGCATAACTGTTGATCCTTTGTAATGCCACAATCACTGTGATCATTAAAGCTTTACTGGGGTAGAGTCACATGTACTCAAGCGGTGAACATCTTACGTAGGTAGGAAGTTCTTAAAATACCAAAGCAATTATAACATGATAAACTGTTTGTATGACGGTCATTGTAATTTCACAGGACGCTTGATTTTTTTAATAGTTTGGATAAAACACCTCGGATAAAACACCTCAAACTTATGCTTATAGATGAACTAAGGCTTGATCTTCAGATCTTGATCTGCACAAAATTGAGAATCCCAATAAAAGGGGCTTCTGCCATTTCAGCCTTGTCATCAACTTATTATTGGCGTTTGCAGGACTGTTAAGGAATCTGTGTATCTTCTGGTAAGCTAGTACATAACTTACTCCTGCCAAATTACTACAAAACAAGACATCTTGCATATTTGTAGCTGTATAAATTTCTGGCAAAGTAAAAAATGGTCATATATACAAAAAAAAAAAGGTGCAGAGCTGTTGTGACTGCAACTTTCTGTAAGATGTTTATGGGCTTTCCCACCTGTAAAATACACCTCAAAGTTGTTTCTGGATGTGAAAAAAAAAAAAGTTGGCATCTTCAGTCCATGGAAAAGGGAAAACTATTTCCCTTGTGCCTAAGCAGTGTGGTCTCAAATGAAATTGAAACATTTTAACTTTCTTTAATAGCCCTCTAAATCACAATGCAGCTGAGCAAACAGGCTTTGTAAATGGGATCTATTAGGATTTTATTTGGCTACTGGAGTGCTGCCTCTTGGGCAGTATTTCAAATTCATAAGATAATATTTGCAAAAATGCAACAGATGGAAATAATGAGAGTGGAGGAAAATGAAAACCAGTTTTATAAGTTCAAGTGTCCTACACCAAAGACTACCAATGACTTCCAGGAGGCCACTACAGGTTACTCCAAACTAGAAAATGCTGAGGTAAATGTTTCTTGGAAATACTCCTAATCGAAAAGAGCAATTAATATTAATGTAATAGCAATTACTCTGCCATATATCATGGCAAACTAAAGTCAAACTGAGAACAAAGTGCCGAATAATCCACATACATGCTTTTGCTATGATAGTCTCCAGGTAAGGCTTAGCGGCAAGTACAATATGTATTTTTAAAAGAGCTCCACCTGATTTTCCTGCTATGCATAGATTCAGGAGTAACTATCATACATGGCTTTCATATATAACGCATGTATTTTTGTCATTTGCCAATGCTGTGTCGTCAGAACTGAGTTCGGCAGAAGGCTCAGGTGGGTGGTCTGCAGGAAGTGCTGGTGTTTGAGGAGTGTCTTCTTCCTTGGTGTCCAACTGCAAGCTTTCTTGTGACTGACCGTCCACGCAGTCCCTTTTGGACAACGGGTGAATTGACACTTTTATTGCAATCTGTTGAGGTGGTTCATGCAGTGACGATGCGTCAGAGTCTGCTGTGGGAGAGTCACTGCGCTTCAAAGCGTTGGGGATCATATACAGCTCATCTGTCTCAGTGGTTTCCTGGCCTTCTGCTGTCTGCCGTACAAAATTCTGTCCTTGCTCCTCCAAACCAACAACCTCCATAATTTCTTCCATTATAGTCCTGCAGTTCATGATAAGAGGTGGCAAAGGTACACTCCGAGCAAGCTCTTCAATATAGCGAGCAAATTCCATGGTCTTGAACTGGGTTACTTTGGCAAGCTCGAGTGTTTTGGCTGAAGTGATAATTGGGATACGCTTTGCAATCTCAAAGGCTTTCTGGAGTTTCTCTGCCCCTTCTGTTCTGAAGAATTCATTGATGGCTTTCTCTGTTTTCTTCAGATGGCTGCTCATCATACATAACCGAGTTATGTTCAGTATCATAACAATGGTAAAAGCTACAAGGCAGACAATCATGTAATAGATTCCCATATCTCCGGAGGTAAAAACAACCCTCAGTGTCACAGTATTGTTAACACTGCCATACGGATTAGATGCGACACACGTGTATTTACCTCTGTCTTCAAAAGACACGCTGGTAATGTTTAGTAGCCCGTTGTCAAGAAACCACCACTTTCCTGCTGGAGAGGAGACAGAGTAACTTAGTTAGAAGTATTTTGTTCACATGATCAGCATAGCCTTAAACATCAGCTTTGTAAAACTAGCTTCAGATTCTGGAAGAAGAAAATAATGTTCACAGGAAGACAAAGAATTGACTATCACAAAGGCATGTCAGACCTTGAGAGCCTAGCTGTGTTACTATCAAATCCCTGAGATCAGCTGTGAATAATTGGATCATGCCCTAAAAGAGTCTCAAAAAAATCAGTTAATATGCATGACATCTTTCACAATCTTATGGCCAGTTAAGTTACAAAGAAATTACTACATACCCCAGAGAGCCTCCCAAACACATGCCACACTTCCTCCAACAACAGTAACAATGGGATTGTGAGGCAGAAAAACCCTCTAAAGTCTCTTTATTCCCTTTATTCCCAATGCATTTTCTTACAATTGGATTATTTTTGGTGTTTTGTTAGAGTATCTCATATAATTTTGCTACTGTAAACTTGAAAATCCCTACAATTTCAGACATCATATACTACACTGCCTGTCCTCCGAGGTGTTCAGAATCTAAATCTGAAGTATGATTTTTAAAATGGGAAATAGTACAGAAGGAGTAAGGTGGATGGGAAAGAGAAGAGCTATGGCCAACTAAGAAAACATCCCGTTTGCCAGTATGAACTTCTATGCACCACAACAGAACTTCTTTTACTTCTAAAAGTAATTTCTATCTGTGTAATATAATTGGTATCTTTGGTCGCTACGTGCAATTGTACATTTCATATCCTTTGAACCTGGCACAGCAGAACAATTTAGCTATTAAACTGAGTTTGAAACAACATGTTAAAACCCAGCGCTCCTACCACTGCTAAAGTGATTAAAAATTCAGCTTGTTATTGTGTTTGTTACTACATATTGATAAGGAATTGATTTTTAGTTCCCCAAGTAAGCTTCATTTTTATTCAAATATCACTACCATTTAAGAGCTGAGCATATATATTTTTACTTCCTTCAGTGTGATACCATTTATTAAATTGCAACTTTGCTATAAAACACATGATTCAACTGCAATAGAATAGCCTGGTGTCAATTCTTTCCTTCATGTAAACCCAGGCCTGGAAGTGTTCAAATGGTGGAGAGCACAGCCATGAAGTGCAGGAGTGCCCCAGTACCTTCTGAACACCATGCAGGGAGATGTCATACACAAGATTTCCTTGTAAAACAATGACATCAATACACACTGCTGCTCAGGGGCAGACTCAACTGTTTTCGATCTCTGTAACACTATCCCAAGCCATTCCTGACACATATCTGTTGGAGGCAGTAATGGAATTTCAATAACCTTCCACAGCAAGGAATTTCATTTGTTTACCTGTCTTTACGATCAGAAAGTTGTTTCCCTTAAACCCAACCTAACCAGCTTCAATTTAAGTCTATTAAGGCAGCTGAACAAAGACACAGAATCTGTCATCAGAGGAGTGAAACAGCACAAAACCCCCGTGAAATGCATGTAAATCACAAGGCAAGGATTGCAGTCCCACCACAGGCTGGTGTAGACTTCCCTTCTACATGTATTTTATTATTTTCATGGAAGTTCTTTCATTGTTAAAAAGGAAGAATCTGTGAGCAATTCTGAAACTCATTAGTCAAAAAAGCCTTTAATTCAGAGTAGTTATGGGCTTTTACCATTTGGAAAGTTTTTCTAATTAAACATGGCTTTATCCAAATTGGTTTTTTACATTATCTTTAGTAGAGCTTATGTAGAAAGTATTCCCACAAGATCCCTGCCTCTGTTCCTGTATGGACAGTTCTTAATTACATCTTTTTATCCTCTTACTTACAATTTTTAACTTAGCTGAAACAGTATTTTTTGCCATAGCTTAATTCCTGAAAAGAGCTGAATCACTTTGCCTGAAATTTAAAAATATAGAATAAATAAAAAGCTCAGTCTAAAGCAGACCTTCACATAAAAAATCACCCCGAGCCGCTAAAGTTAGGCAAATTCAGAGGAAAACTCTCTTACAGAGGAAATGTCAGCATCTATAACAGATAACTCTACCTCTAGAATAAGAAACAATACAGAGTAGTGGCTGCTCAGTATTTCTTTGAATGGCAATGTTGGCCTAGTAGGTCTTTATTAATTGCAAAATGACAAGACGTCTTGCTGCTGTACCCTGGCTCCAGCTGTTATATAAATGACGTCATGGCATTGAAGTGTGACTCAATGGCTGGGTCTGTGTCAATGCATCCTGGCAGATAGTTTGAGCCTAATGAGAAAACAACGATGAGAAAAAGTTTCATGGCTAGGTTTTGATAACAGTTCAGTGCCATACTCAACCCAGCTATATACATGGTAAAGAAAGGTCTTGTGCTAGGAAACATTTCTTACAGGAAGACAGTTTCTTAAAGGAGCAAGTGCACTGCTGAAAGTCAAAGTGATGTTGTCTTAATACTACATCTACAATTTTTACCGATTTGGTCAAAGTTTTTGCTCACCTACCTGAATGTGTATGTTAGTAGCTACCTCTCTCAGTTGACTATACAAAGACCTAAAGTTAGATGGCTAACTAAAGGGGAACATTTCTACTAGTGAGCCTTAGTGAAACGCTCTAGTGCAGTAATCACAGTATGTTGCTATGACCTCACAAATTATACCTGAAAGTCTGCTTACTAGCTCAAGCAGTTCCTTTCTCTAGCTTTACTCAGAAAATGATAAAGTACTATAAAGTAAAATATAACCAGCTATGCAGTAAGCTTTTGCAAATACACAAGGCTGTTGCACATCCAGCTGGGTCAATCATTACTCCCACTATAGCAAAGTTCTCCCTCAGGTCAGCTATTAGTTAGGCAAGCTATCTTCCATCTAGCATGAATAAGAGTTTATTTCATCACGCTGTGAACAAAGAAATCAGTATGGAAGGATTACATGAGCTAAACACCTTCCACCCGCCTTGAAATGTTCTCTAGAAATGTAGTGATGTTTATCACCCAAACCTTCCATTTAAGGAAAACAAGCTCATGCATAATTAAGGTCTCTGGCAAATGCAACTGAAGAGTCTTAACTAAAGTCAGGAAGGCTCAAACTTGGCTTGTCCTTCTGAGTGCTGCCCTATGTAGGTTTTTCTGTTGGTCATTCAGGTCATCTGTTTCTCACATTCCCATGGCACTATGCATAAAGACAGGAGGCATATCAGAGAGTTAGCTATGTGGAACTGATGTCAACAAACTATTCCCATATGTCAAGAGAATCCTTCCTTGAGCTGGAAAATAGCTTTATAGTCTTTTTGTGTGTGTGTGTGTGTGTGTGTGTGTGACAGAGAAAATAAAAGAGGACAGAATGGGAAACAGGATCAAGCCCAAAGTCTTCCAACGAAAAGAAGGCTGTCTACAGCTTCTGTTAAGTGCTTCAGTTTCTTGTTACGTGTTGCTATAAATAACACATTACAGAAATGTTACTGTTTTCTTCCAAAGTGTGCACAACAAATTTATGACTGTTTCTGGGCTCTCACATATTTTCACACAGGAAAACAACACAGTCAGGTCATTAAATTCAGGTTATTAGTCAACCTGTTGAAATTGGAAGTGTCTCTGGACAGGCTACATCAGTGAGAATACTAAGATCTTACCTTTATTCTCTTCCTCTTGGAGCAGGCGGCCGTTGGAATTGTACCATCTGTAATGTGGACTAGGACTACCTTGGACATTGCAGTCGATCAAGGCACTACTCCCCTCTTTGACTATAATATGGTCAATGCGGGAGATCACCACAGGCACCGATCCCGTGTTCATGCCAGTGCGGTTCAAAGTGCTGTTAGTCACATCTTCAGCAGTTGTCAAAGCTGCTAATAAGATGACAAGGCGTGTGGTAGGCAGAAAGTACAAAAAGTGGTGGCTGCTCAGTATGTTCATTTTCCCTCAGTGGTATACACAAGTGGCTGGAGACTGGGATCGGTTGTGTTGAACACAGGCCCTTGAGGTGAGGAATTCACAGGAGAGTTCTACTTTGATCCGTGCAATTTTGTGTTTAAAATATCCTACAAAATAAATAAGTACAATGAGATGGCATATATAAACAATCCATTAGATGTGTTCTTTTAAAATAGTGACACATCCATTAATGCATTTCATGATCATCAGCCCAGTGTCTTGTCTAAATGGTAATGTTATCACAGTCCTTATTCTTACTGGAAAAAGATGCATACATTTTCCTGACAATAGTGCTGTTCAGAATGGCAGGCGTGGGAGAAGGCTTTTATCACCTAGACACTTAGCAGCAATTTAGCTACAGCAGCAGCTACAGTTTTATGCCTAATCTACAGATTACTTTTTCTTTTTTTTTTTTTTTTTAACATTCGCAAAATCAACAGGAAAACCAAAGGTTCAGCACATGAAAGCTGTCACTACCAGTTCAGTGCTGCAATTCTGTCACATGCATTGTCTTAGGTGAATAGTGGAGCATGGTATAAGAAAGAAGTGCTCCAGGAAAGGATTTTGGATCTTATGTTGGAATACTTATTATACACAGTTTTGTCCAAATACAATAGCGTGTACAGCAGATCATTCACTGTTCTTAAGCTATTGCGTTTTTTTAAGTTTTCTGAGTTAAAACATAGCACTGAAGAATATTCTTAAAAGAGGATATTTAGTAGTTGATAAAGCCATTTCAGTGTCATTTTAAAAGCAGATTTATAAAGAAAAATACTCGCTAGTGACATAATTATGGGTAAGGTTTCTCTGAGACACAAATGAAGTAAGGACTTTTCCATTCCTTCAGTGGCATTAAGCATTTTGCCTGTATACCTTTTGCACACTCTCACTACAATCTTTTCCCTCAACTAATAATCTACAATGAGCCCTTTCTTACACAGTGATTTCAGTTTGTAGACAGGAGGAGGGTTACAAATGTGCTCTCTATTGGCCTCATTATGCTCCCAGTGAACACAACTGGCATTCAGTACTGTCTGAAGGCACAACGTTGGCATCAAAATGGGCACCTACGAAAATTTCACTCATTTAACTCCATTGGGTTTACTCATGTTTTTGTAAGGTAAATAATTGAAAATTAGTGAAACTTATTAGGTAGAGGAATCTAACTGGAATCCAAATATAGGTAACAGTAAGCATCTATTAATAACAAACCTTCCCCAAATGCATGTGTTACTTGTGACTGTTCACATTTTCTTGAAGATCTTGTTGACACCATGATAACTCATCTAAGCATGCAAAATGACTGCTGACAAGGTTAGGTCAGTTCCATATATAAAGGAAACACTAAGATAAAACCAACCAAACAACCCTCTTCGCTCTTCTTTATTCAAAAATGGAAAGAAAACAACATTACTGTCTGTCACTGCTAACGTTTTACTTGGGTTGTTTTCTTCACCACCTCCTGTTCTCTGTGAGGTAATGAACTTGATTTTATACAAATAGATACAGCTGTTATTAAAAGAGCAAAATAGTTTCCTCCATTTTGCAGGATGAATCATTACTAGAAACGACAAACTATGTTTTTCTAGATAATCTGCATGCATGGCATGGATGCCTGCCACAGCTCCAAGCCTGCCCTCATTTTTTCTCTGGTTTTGTAATTATTGAATGTGGAAATATTTGTCTTTAAGAGCCAGAATAATTTTAAACTTTAAATTAATATGCAAATCTCATTTGTCATATAAAGCTGTATAAACAATGACTTCATAAATCTATTTCCAATTATGCAAAGCATGTAGAGCCTGCACTTTTGAAGTTCTGTATACATACGGCCTGGCTGAATCTGCACTTTGGAAAAAATCCTTCAATTCTGCCTATTCAGTAGCTATTTACATCTCATTTCTACTACTCCATGAACCTTGGAGACAACCATTCTTTATGGCTACACATGTTTACTCTATAAAATGTTTCCGTACAGTGTTATAGATCTGCATTGCACCATATAGAAAAGCCAAAAGACACGTCACACTTCCTGGCAAGGGAGTAGGAACAAAGACTGGCTGGATTAAAAAAATGGGAAGGGCAAAAGAACAAGATAAATTGATTAAGCTTTGTGTTGCTAATTACTGGCTGTGGGTTGTTGTTATTATTGTATTTGAGCCTACCATTTTTTTGATGGCACAAAAATCAGTAGCAATCAAAAAAGGTATTTAGCATGGAGGGCAATTTGCATTCCAGAAGGAAATGAAACAGCATCACCCCAACGGGTGAATAGAAAACCTGTAAGGAAGGACTTGCAGTGTATTGGGAAGCTCAAGGCATTGATGGGGCACTGAATCCCCGCAGCACAAGGATGCTGTGGATGGATCTTTGGGAAGTGTGGGATGGCAGTAACAATGTAAGGTGTGCCCATTCCGTACATTTACCTGTGTTTAACACAGAGCATGTGAAAGCAAAAACTGTACCTTTGTGTAGTGATAACAAATGTTCTTAACAGGGCCAAGGGGCCAATTACTCGTCTGAAAATAACAGTGACTCCCTCACTCTGGCACAGAATTGAATCACAAATAGCTGCAAGTTTAGAAATGGTCCCAGGGCAACCAGGAAGTGATAGAAAATATTTTATTTGGTGTCCATCCTCTGCACTGTTAGTGGAGAACGAAAAAAACGGAAGAAACCAAAAAAGGTTTTCTCACCCTCACCTAAGAAAGTCAAAGGGTGGCCACACAGAGAACTACATATCCAGGATGCCCCGTTAACCTGTTGGGCAGGACCAAAGTGCTAGATTCAGGTTAGGAAAGCAGGAAGAAGCAGGGAGAGTGAGCTAAAAGAGTAGAAAATGTGCTCACACCAGACTCTGGTGCGAAAGGAAATTTCCTGAGAGTTTCTGTCCTACTGCTTTGCCATAGGCACAATAGCAGTCTGAGGATATCAGGGAAAACAAATCTGGGAGCCAGCTGCTTTGTTAAACATAAGTGATGTAATGGGTTATGATTCAATCACACAACTAAATGGGGAGAAGGCTAAGGAGACCAAAATAGGACTGCTAGTGATGTCAGCCCACTTCTGGCAAAGAAGAATCCAGAGTATCAGCGAAGTGGGCACAGTGCTGTCACCCCGGATCTTGGCCACTAGAGGCGGTAGGGGCCCATGATAAACCTGATGGAGGCAGCCAGAATTGTAACCTTTTAATGTGACCTGAAGTCAAACTGCTGGTTTCTTTTAATTAATTTAATTTTAATTTAAGAGTCTTTTAATAACTCCTCAAGACAGAGTAACACAGGACACTACTGAAGGACATCTGCAATATTGAGTATTGCTCTGTAGGAACAGAATGAGTCTCTGGGAGCATTTTTGCCACAAAAAGCCATCGCTATAAATTTCCGGTCATGGAAAGAATGGAAGCATTCATTTCTCCTATCTTCAAAGCACATGAGCTACCTGTGAAAGACCTATAAAAAGTAAAAGTTTATAATAGATTTAATGTGGTTAGGTACACTTTTTTCCTTTTTTAAAACTGTGGTGCATGAAAAGGAAAAAGAACATCCCTAGCTATCCTAATCTACCTTTTCCAACAGAAGCTGTAGTTGGGGACAGTCTTACCTCCCAAGATGGAATCAGAGGAATCGCCAAACTCTCCTTCAGCACCTAGAACATATATATAGATAACTTACCCTGCTGTATGGTATCTGTAGCAACATTTACCAATGGTTGCCAGTGGTCCTTACATTAAATAGTTTTGATTTTTTATAACCCAAATGGTATAAACTGAAAATATGAAAGTAGCAGATTTACTGCTCCTGGGATTAACTTCCAAGGAAAATTGCATGAGACTTGAGCCACATGAGGGAGTTATGACAGGCTTTTCTTCTAAGTGACATGATAGCCATTTTTAGCCTGCTTTCTACGCATTTCTATCCAGAGAAGTTCCCTGGAATGTGCTCCAGAACAAGCACAGCTGCAGGGTGGTGGTATTACTCCTGACTATATAAAACAGGGATGAAAACTGAAGTTAAAACTTCTCTGTCCAAAATCAAGCATCAATCTAAACAGAAGACACAGCTTGGACTGGCTAGGAACATGAATCACTCAGAGAACTGTTCTGACTGCCCATTTGTTTTTTCACATCACAGATGAGTTTGCTTCCCAGTATTACTGCCACCTAAGAAAATGACTGTGGGTGAGGGGCCACATTGGTAAGTACTGCATTCGTGCAGAGCAACATGATGACAGAGCACAAAAGAACAGAAAAGGAGGGCAGTGATGCATACCTTTACTGGCTTGCTCACTTCTCTAAGACTGGCCTGTTCTTGTTCTTGGAATAATGTGTAATCCTATTAACTGTGAGGTTATTCAATTCAGAAGTGAAGAACAAGAAGCCAGCTTATTGTGTAATGCATAAATTATGTTCCTATAGCTTTAACATCCCAATGCTATCTTGCTTGGCTCGTAAGTGATCAAGAAAATGAAAGGATTTTCATTCTAGTTCTCATTTGCCTATAAATACCTATCAAAAATGATGCTACATAACAAAATCAAAGCTGATTCTTTATTATTTAAAAACTACCTACCACGTTTCCTCGGTTCCCTGGGCAATGCCTTCATAGAGTAGGCAAAAGTAAAAGTTAACAGGTTTTACTGGAACAGGAATGCAAATGAAAGAATTTACACCACACGGAAGGAGAGCAGCTCACTGCCAGTTCATAGGCTTAAGAGTGAGAACCATCTACTGAAAAGATTATGCTATTAGGGTCCAGACAGGCAGATGAAGAGAAATGTCATTCATTTGCAACTAACAGAAACTTTCTGACTTATTTTTCTAGTAATTTGCTAGTCAATAAAATGTTATGGCGTGGTTCTGAAAGAGCTGCTCTTTTCATTTTCTTTGGGGAGATTTCAGTCCTTCATAACTTCACCGTTTTCTGCTTTCCTGGCTATGTTGAATAGGTGGCACGCTGGTGATATTTGTAAGATGAAGAGTTTCCTTCTGCTCATCCGGACTGGGGCTTCTCAACTGGGCAGCAGCTCCCAGTTATGTGCATGTTTCAGTCTCTTCAGCTGCTTTCGGCTGCCTGGGAATCTTTCAGAAACTCTTTGTCAGGGCTGTGGGATGCTGCTCTCAGCCACCTGATGGAAAGGTATAAAGAAGACAGACTTGGGCTCCTCTCAGAGGTGTGCAGTGAAAGGACAACAGACAAGGGACAATAAGCTGCAACAACACAAATTATGATTATTTATGAAGAAATTTTTAAGCAGGAAGTCAGTCAAGCCCTGCAACAGATGGCCCAGAGGGGCTGTGGCATCTCCATCCTTTGAGGTGTTCGAAGCTTGACTAGACAGTCTGAGCAAAGTAGTCTACACTGGCCTCCAGAGGCCACTCCCAACCTAAGCAAACTCTAATGCTCAAGAAACACAAATAAAATAATTGCCTTGGAGAAGTCAATGTGAAAAAATATGGCAAGTCTTAAAAATTTCTACATGGGATGCTGGGAAATTGCCTTCATGTTCCCCTTCATGACTCTTTTATTTTTGAGTAGCAGTATTTCAGAATGACAGGACAAGCTGAGAGTGTTGACTAGAGCCTGAAAATGTGTTTGGCCTTCTCCATTGTACTTACACGATAAGTAAGTACAATAAGTCCTCTTTACCATGAAGAGAGGACTTATTTCCAGCCTAGGTAACTAATGAAATATCACTAATTTAGGGTGTCTGCAATGGTGAATGTTGGGGTTTTTCCCACACGTTGATAGTCAGGCTCTGAAGTTCATAGGTTATTATCTGCTGATAGATCTGGCTTCTTGATGCTAGAGAATTGTCAGTTGTGGTGAATCTAATCTTGAAAAAATAAAGCAGAAATAGGTCAGACTCAAAGACATACTAAGATAACCTTTTCAGACTACTAACTTGAGACAGTAGATGAGTAAGAAGAGACATTATTAAAAATATACACAATACTGAATGGTGTAAAGAAGATAGCTGAGACATGTATTTACTGCGTCTCAGAATACTGAAACCGGACAAATTTCAGTGAAACTGAGGTGGAAGATGGGGCAGTAGGAGGAAAGAGAAGGAAGTTTTTTGATTAATGATGCCTAGACTGTATTTCTTGACACAAGATAAAACAAGGGCTGAGAATTTAGGAAGATTCAAGAGACTGTATATAATTTACCTGCACATGTTCATAGATTATGATGGTTAATGCAGAATGTGGGGACGTAACTGTCTTATGTGTATTCACTGTCCCCTCAGTGTATGGCCCTGGGCAGTGAACAAGAAAGGCTGTCAATATGGCAATGTGGAAGCCTTTCCTAGAGCTCCTGTCTAAAATAAATGATAATAAAGAAGGCTACAAATTAATTTTATGTTTTGTAGGTATAGTAAACTATTACAGGCAAACATTTGTTAATTTGTTTTGTAAGGTGACAAATGATAAATAGAAAAAGAAAGAACATGGAAAAATCAAAGGCCATATCTTATTCTACCACTAATGGTCGAAACAAAATGAAATTTTTAATGAGTATCTTATACATTTCTTTTGTTATGAACACATCCAATGGTGTAGGGAATAACAGAGTAAAGTTAACGACTGTAAAGATTCAGTTATCTTCGTTTCAAGGTTCCATAGTGTATCAATAAACTGCAACAAGAAAGCATCAATAAGGTGATTCCACATTTTCTATGTGTGATTGAAAATTAATGCTATATCCAGACTTTTGGTGTAGGGAAAGAAGCACATGCCATTCTATTCAGCCATGGTGCAATGAAGGAGTTATTCATGTTGCCTTTGAGTGTGTAAATACTTTAGAATATTTTTACTGTAAATTTCTCCTCGTTTTTTCTTCATCTTTTTTCATGTCTTGATATTGATAAACTAGCAAGCATATGGTGTCCTAGAGACTTTAAGACCCTCTTCATTTCAAGTATTTGAATGGTTATGTTAATTTAATTGTGTGTTTGAATGGTCTGGTGTGTACTCCACTCATGCCAATGAACACTCAGAGAACCTAATCCACTAACCCAAAAATGAACAGATGAAGGCTGTTGGCAGATAACTATTGGAGAGATTATTTTAGAGTACCTCAAGAATGTCAGACATCTGAACAATTCCCTTTTGATGTCACAGCTCCTGTAATCCCAGCATCTCTGCTGTATCAAATCAACTTTTTTTGCAAAATACACTGAAGTAATGAGAACACACAGACAACCTGGATGCTTAACTTTCCATTAAATAACTTGTAGTTCATATGTGCATTTTGATATGGACTGAGCGATTAAAATGTTCTTTCTTGGAGGTATTTTAATGAACGCAGCAAAAACAAAGGTTCATATTCAGTGAAGAATCTTGCTGGTTTTAATCAAGACAGGCACCGTGCTGGAAATGTCCTACTGAGTTGTGGGCTATCCAGATCATAAAGCGGATTCAACAATACCAGTAGTGGAGACTTCTTAAAGCCCAGCTTAGGTTTGATTAGGTACACATTCTTTACAGGATTTTTCATCTTACAAATAAATACTTAGTTTATGTGGATTATCTAGATTTATTTAGCATTTGTATTTATTTGGAGGCTGGACAATTACCACACAATGTAGTTTTGTATACAAAGCTATTATTCCAGAAACATCTGTATAGCTTTAAGAGACACTTGCTTAACTCCTTGTGAGCTTTCAGCAGAGCTGCTGTTTTGCTGTTGCAGTAAGCGCAGACGGATCAATGCTTAAAAGTCCCCTTTGTTGAGAAAGGAGGAACAAAGAAGATGCACAGAGATTCTCTTCCACACTTGCACACACATCTGTGCACTGCCTGGCCTCACCAAGTGCTACGTATATTTCATTTTCTTTACTCACCTCTTGTCTTTCATTTATACTGGCACTCTGTAAGCATTATTCTGCCAACAGTTTAAATAACTGATCGGCAAATACAACAGCTCTCATATGCTTTTGGCATGGCTTACATGACCCTGCTAAGAACACAGCAATGCAGAATGCTGCCCGATTCACAGCCCTCTGCTTCCTCTTCTGAGCTGTGTTTGCCAAAGCTAACCATCCTTTAGGTACATCTAATTGTTTTCTTTTTCCAAATGAATAAGTAAAATTCCAGATGCAGGACGTTCAAACAAGACGTAAAATTAAAAATCACGTTTTGTTTAAGCAAAGATACGAAGGGCTTTGCAGGGCTAAAGACCTCTACTATCAAACTCTACATTTTGTATGTGCTTTGAATAAGTGAATGTTTTCCATGCACTGCTACTGTTTTCATTATACTATTTTAGCAAAACGCTCCCATTTTAGTTGGAATATAAAGAGAAAAAAATAGAGAAAGCAGATGTGAGTATGACTAATTCTTTTCTATTCCCATAGAAGTGCAAGATGGATATAATTTTTAACTAGCTTTCACGTTTATTCGTTTCCGGGATACAGGGCAAAGAGGTTACACGTGGATGCTGTAATTAGGACAGGATTAACCTTGTCTGAGAGGGAATTTAAAGGAATCTAACCATTCATGACTGATTGCAGTAGAAAAGGATCATTTCAGGTTAAAAGTGCCTGTGCCTGTTTCCTCCAGGGGGGCAGTCACGACCCCAAGGCTGACAGTGTTAAGAGACTGGACAACACCCTCAGACACACGGTGTGAACTGTGGGGTTGTCATATGCAGGGACAGGAGTTGGACTCAATGATCCTTGTGGGTCCCTTCTAACTCAGGATATTCTATGATTCCACAAGTAACAAAGAGGACAGCAGACGGGATTCAAAGGAGTTTGCTCTGCACCACACAGTAACTTAAGTCTTGCTTGTACAAAAATGGGATCAATTCAGCCCTTTCCAAGCATGCCCATATCAAGCCTTCAAGAGTTTACTAAAGAACCTCTGTGACTTCAGACTTCTGTGCCAGTTATTTCTACTTCAGATGGAAAAATATAACATGAAAGTAACATAACTTCCTCAGCATACAGTACTGCTATCAGCATCCAGTATTGTTGGTAGGACTGTGTACCACACAGTCACGCACATATGACTGGGGACTGCACACACAGCAGTGCAGTATACATGTCCTGGCCCTGCATGACTTAAAAATATGAGCAGAAATCTCTTCTTGGTATAAAACTCTCAGAGTGGCAGAATCATATCAATTAAATGTTAAGTTTGGGGTAGGCAGATTATTCTTAATGTAATTCCTCTGCATGTGGTGGCCCTTTTCCAAAATAAGACATTTACACATGTCTGTACAGAGTTGCTTATTTCTGAAAAACAGGCACTACTCATGGTAATTGCTTTTACTCTGAAATAAGAGAGTACATTACCAATATTTTTTAGCAAAAATCAAAATCACTAAATGTTTTAATTCCTCTGTCCTGACACAAAACGGCAGAAATTTTGTTTGCCATTCGCAGCCTTTCCGGCACACAAAAGATATGACGCTCTAAAGTGCTGCTACAAAATATTTTATACACAGTAACTGGTGAAAACTAATAGCATCTCCATTGTCTTGGAAAAGATGTTTCTAAGATGGGTCTGTATGTGGACAGAAAATGCCACTGTTAACAGAACTAAATAACAAAATTAAGACTACAAAGGGAGGTTTGCAAAGGCTTACAAGCCTGCATGGATGGACAGCAACTCAGAATTGCAGGAATGAAAAAATTCCAAGAAGTATCCAGGAGCTTGGTCTTACACCACAGTCATCTGGTGACACATTCATATGCTCCAGGATACGCCAAAGTAGGATCACAGGCATTTGTGCCTGCAAAAACTTCTGCTAAAGGTGCAGCTTGGTGACAGAGAAACAAGAGCTTGCTAGCAAAACTCAGTCCAGGTTCCTTTAGTTCCTTGGAAGCTCACTCTTTCTGTTACAAGTTGCATCCATATCTCAGTGGTGCCTTACACTGGCAATGAGTTTAAACCATAATAAAAAATGCCAGTCCCCAGACTCCAAACTTTCTAGGCAAGAACTGAGACAGAGATTGGTTTTGTTCCATTTAAATCATTCTCCAGCACCCGTATCATTGTGTCACAACTATGACCCTCTTTTAAACTGTATAGGGTGGCTTTGCATAGTTCTGGTGGGTTTTCTGTTTGGCCGGGTTTGTTTTGTTTTGTTTTTTTTCCCTGGTTAAATTGATGAATACACTTTAAACAGGTTCCTATGCCAACTCAATCCTCCTCCATATTAGAGCAAGATCTGTCTAACTGCAGGTAGGCAAGGAGGATGGGGCAGGGAGGCAACTGGAGTTGTACAATACAGATCACTTCAGAATTCACTGCCATGCTCCCACCACGTGTTAAATGTTTTAAGAGTGACTGATTTTATCTTTAAGCTTTCAGGATGAGAAACATGCCTTGGACAAATACCACATATTACTGTGTTAAAGTAAGAAGAAAGCCTTTTTTTTGGTGGATGTTCTGCTGTCTGTCTGAGTCTCTGAAAACTTCAAATTCTTCTAGGAAAAAAGGGTGTACAACATGCACTCCCGCTGTGTAAGTTGCACTCAACATCAACTGATGTTGATATGCTGCAGTCTAAATGAGAAGGCTTTCTAATAAGAAAGGATCCCTACTACACCAGCTACAAGGATATCAATGGTGCTGTTGCTAACTGTACATGCTAAGCCAGACAAAAGATTCCTGCCATGCAGACATCCTCACCACTGAAAAGAGATCTGCCATATTTTGTCCTACTGCAGTGAAGAGAGAAACTCTTCCAGAATGTAAAAGCTCTAAACAGCTAAATGCTAAATATTTTTCCCTTTTAACTCCTTTGTGTTTTTCCCTGTGAACTGACTTTACAGTCTTTCAGGCAAATACGTACCAAATGAGGTTGCATGGAGTATTTAGCATTGCTTACACAGTTGGTACTTTTATTTCCAGAGCAGGGTTATCCAGGATCTCCATTTGAGATGCTTCAATTTAACAACTGGAAGAGGACTGTTAGGAAGCGTAGTCTCTTACAAGACTCTCCAGATAAGTGCAGTAGGAAAGTGCCTGCTCAGTAGTGCTCTCTGAAGCTCGTTCCTCCTATGCTGTTTGAATTTGCCCGTTAAGAAACAGTATTTGACAGCTATTGCAAGACCGCTCTGAAGTTTTAGATTGTTCCCTCAGGGTGCTTTCGAAATTAAGTTTTATCTCGTGAGACTATCCTGTGAAGTAAAAGGGTAATTAAACCAAATATCAGGAGGCAGCCTTTATTTTAAATTTAAAGTAGCACAATTTAAGCTCTCTTAAGAAGGCAGCTCAGTTGAAGAGGTCTCTGCACTGAATCACTCCCTCCCTTTCTCCTTCCCAGCGCGGGACAGCAGCGAGCGCCCTGGCCGCGGGCTACGGCGGCAGCGCAGGAGGTGAAGGTCCCCGGTAAAAGCTTCGGGCTCACTAGCTTTTCTGCCTAAAGATGCACATTCTCCTGCAAGCCCCGGTGCTCATTTGAATTAATGTCTTTAACTTTCATGCCTAACACAGCGTTACTCCACTCCCCTTGCGCGGGTAGCTACCGCTCTCCACCGCGGACTCCCCGGGCACCGCCGGGCGACTGCCGCCGCGGCAGAGGGACGATGTCGGGCTTGCCAGGCTCGCCGTGCTCCCCCAGGCACAGCCACCGTCCCTGTGCTCCGGCCCTCTAGGCTCCCCGCGGGGACTCCGCGCCGGGGGCCGGGGAGCTCCGCAGCCGCCGCGGCGCAGGGGCCGGTGCGCGGGTGCCCGGCAGGTGCCGGCGGCGAGGCCGGTCGAGGCGGCGGCGGGCAGCATGTTGTATTTTCTACTGCCCCCCAAAAAACAAGAATGGGGAATGTTCTCTTGATGCTCTTGTCCTGCAGTCCAACAGAAGATCCAGAAGTGGAACTGTTCAAGGTAACTTAAATTTAGAGCATAATTAATGTACTGGTGTTCATTAAATACTTCTCAGAGCATTGCTCAACGTTGGAATTTCGGTTACAAANGGGGGGAGCAGCGCCCTGGAGCGCCGGGGCGCGGCAGGGGCCGGGGCACCGCCGGCTGTGCGGGGTCCGGCGGGGGCCGTGCGGCGGCTGGAGGCGAGGCGGCGGAGCGGGAAACGAGCGAGCGGCTGCGAGGCCGCTGCGGCGGCGGCGGGAGTACCGGGGGGTGTCACCCCGGCGGTCCCGGAGTCGCCTCTGCCCGTGCGGAGCCTGTGGTCCGGCAGCCCCGGCGGCGGGATGCGCACGCCTGTCATCGCATCTCTTCTCAGAGATGTCTGCGGGAGCAAGGGCTGCAGGAAAGGGGGAAAAACCCAACCTGTTTGGATAATCTTGAAAATCCAAATGCTCTGCTTCAGGGGAATGCTACGCGTGGTTTCCCCGCAGGGGGATTACAGCACCCAACTGCAGTTTAAGCCCGGTCTGAGGAGGTCCCCGCCTTTGGGAAACTGACACTGACCCTGTAGGTGTTCACGTGCTCTGTCACAAGAGGGTGAAGCTGTCTTTTAGCTTGAGCGAAAGTGCTTGAATGTGACTGGTGCTACCTGTGCAGCCGCTACGAATGGATTGGGATGTATGCAGGCAGGAGTCTGGCAGGGACCTCGTGTGTGCCGGTGCTGTCCTGTGCCACTCACATACTTCCTCTCTTGTGGCTTCAGAAGAGCAGGATAAAGGGCCACCTTCAGCTGAGCATGAAGGCCAGTGGAACCAACAGTGGAGGCCTATGTGTCCAGATGTTTGTAATTCTCCTATAGCCAGGCTTGGACTCTATTCTTGATATCCTCTTCTGATTGCTTCCAGGGTGGTAGTAACTGAAGCTCCTCTGCTCCTGGGAGGAGTAATCAGATGAGAGAACGTTTGGTGAAACTGTTAGAAAAACTTGGGTTAGGACTGCATCTCATTTCAGCGGTAGGGGTATGAGAGGCACACTGTGGTGCATGTCCAAGCAGGTCTCCAGCCTGCATAAGGAAAACTGAAGTGGAACAGCAACAGAGGGTTGAGAAATGGAGAGGAAGACCCACTCCAGGGAGCTGGACAGGTAGTGCCAAGGGCCTGGGCACCTTGACCTACCACCTTGCATGCAAGAAGGGCAGAGGTGGATGCAGCCATTGAAGAAGGATGAGCCAGGTGCCAACTGAGTGAATAGGTCAGGGAGTGTGTTTCTTACTCATCCACTCACACAGCAAAACATTTTCTTGATGGAAGGAGCTGTTTCGGTCACAGGACCTTGTTTCCACTGACTTATGACTTGTACTATCTTGGCCCCACTTGCTATGCATTTGTTTTTCCTTCTTCCCATGTTTAAGTGTGGGGTTTGAACCAATCAAGTGAGTTTTGTTTCTTGGTTAGTGATGGAGCAGTTAGATAACTGAGTCCCCAATCTCACAAACTCCTTTAAGTTGGGTAGGACTCTGCTGCTTTCCGAATGCATGCCAGATCTGTGTGAGATGAGGTTGAATTTTTGTATTTGGAAAAGTCACATGTTTTTCCTCAATCCCTCTGAAAGTGGATACCCTTTCAGTCGCCTTGGATTTCAGTGAACATAAGCCTGTGTTGCTGGAGACAGCCATAGGAATTTGGATGCCCACACACCCACTGAAGAGGCAGTTTTGCTGGAACTTTTGTCTCCTTCCAGTACTTCCACAACTTGATAGGACCCCACCTCTGACAAGAAAGCCACCGCATTATTTGCCCTTTATATGCCCTTTCCTGGAGATCGCCATCTCCCACACTTGGTGTGGCCCATGCTTGTCCTCCCATTCACTGTAGCTGTTCAGGGGGTAACACAGCAGGGAGGTGTAGCCACGTAGACAACCATGGGAAGTCTCCTGTTGCTCTCCACGGTCTGCAGCAGGTAGGATGCAAGGACTTAAACCACCACAGCAGTTAAAAGCAGTGCACACTTTCCTTCGGTTCAGTGCTTCCTTGATGTCCCTTCCTATCTCCCACTCTTGCAACCAGTGTGTAGTAGCCCTGAGGAGGACAGCTGAGCTGCGAAGGGGAACTGCCACAGTCACAATCTGATGATAAACTCCTGATGGCCAGTGGGGAACTGCCCTCCAGCAGGTCAGACTGCCTTGCCCAGGGCTTGAAATGGCTGATCCTGGCCCTTGCTTCCAGTATTAGGTATACCCACCTGGTATATCATTTGTGCCTCAAGCGCTGCAAGTTTGGCAAGCTTTCTGAACTGATTCTGCACCCTGGTGGCTAAGCTTGATGTCTTTGGTGCACAGGAGAAAACAACTAAGGTGTCTGGGAGAGAGAGGGAGAGCTGGCTTCAAATTTGTGCTTTATCCAGCCTGGAGCAAGGTCTGAAATCCCAGTCTGTCAAGTAAGTGTGTGGACTTCTGGAGGCATTTTTCCATGCCAGCTTTCTGACAGTGCTTGCACCAGCTGCATGCAGAGGACTGCCACACTGAGTGCAGCAAGGACTGTAACACAGGTCTTCTAGCTCTCGATTAGCTATAAAATCTCTCTAATTTACCCAAGATTAAGTTATTATGTTCAGATGAAAATGCATAAAGAACAAATTTGAGGATGTTGTTCTTTTATTTGATAATGTCTGCTGTAGATAAACGCTGGCATTTTAGACTTTGTGCTACAGTGAGCGCATTTAGCTCCTATAAATACATAGCATCGTTTAGTAAAAGGCAACCTCTTACCTTAGAGCAAACAGAAGTTTGTTATTGCTGATAGTTGTATCTGGACAGCATAATCAGGGAAACCTTGTAATCATGCTGTTGGAAATCTAAGATAAGATTAAATTGTACATTTTGTGTAATTATAGTCCCTCCTTCCACTAGTCAGAGTGGGATACAGGAATGGCTGAAAGAAGGTTGCGTGCCACACAACGTAAAGTAACAGAAGAGAAACAAAAGAAAAAAGGGAAGTTTTCAAATAGTATTGAGCAAAATTGCCGTATTAGCATGCCAGTCAACATACATACATGAGGGGATGTTCTATTTAGAAATTAGATTGGCGTATTTCACATAAAGTAGAAAGGAAAATATTGATTACAAGAAATGCCTTTTTTCAGTATGGTGATACTACTCCTTTCTTTTTAGAATTTCTAGACCCAGGTAAAATTAGATCTTGCATGAATACTAATGAGAAAATACTAGCTATTATGATCTATGTCTTCAGCATGCTGTATTAACTCAATTTAATTCTTTTCTGAAATGTGAGCTTCATTTTACTTTTATTTGTATTAATATCTGTTACCAGAGATTGTTACGTTAGTCACTGTAATCACATTATTCCCATCTGAAAGGCTGCAGTTCCAAGCTAGACCAGCACTGCTTTCTGGGTTGAGTAACATCCCAGTTTTCAGGAAAGCTGTGGACACCTGAAAGGCGTGGGTCTGGCCTGCAACTGATCTTGGGTGGGACGAAGAGGCAGAAATGGCATGGTCCTGGGAATGCCTGGCCTGCACTAACCGTGCTAGACTGATGCGGCAGGAGGTGTCTTGGGAGGGGATGGACATTCCTATCTTGAGCCAGGCAACTGGGGTCTAGTTCAAAATACTTCATTTGTTTATTTATTTAAACTAGCATACATTCTTGCAGCAAGGGAAAAAGGACTCACTTCTTTTGGTACCTGACCAGGGAGAGAGCTTGTTTTGTATCAGTCCTTTTAGAAATATCTTATTCTGAATTGTATCCTAGAGCATCATAGCTTATATCATGGCTTGTGTTTTGTTCTTGTTTCTCCTCCCTACCTTTTGAAATAACTCAAATAAATTTAAAAAAAATAACCATGAAGCTCATGATCTTATGGTGTTTTTTATTTATACTTGATAATATCACATAGTGATATCTATTTCTCTCGTGCACTTCTGGATTTGTTACCTTTTTGTTGGTGATTCCTTCTTGTCCTCTGCAAGTGCGTGGATAGGAATGACCAATTAAATTTTATTCCTCCCTCTGCCTTAACTTTTTTTTTTTTTTTTTACTTTCAGTGTGACCCCTCTCTTTGCTTCTCTCAGAGGAGAAAAAATTCTTGTCTTGTTGAGGAAGACTTTCTCTGCAGTGAGCCACTTTCAGCACTCACTTCTCAGAGAAATTCCTTCCGGAACTGTGTCGTAAACACACTCCATGAATAAAACAAAATTATGGATTATGTAGACGCTATAATATTTTACACAAATGGAAATATGATTCTTCTTGTAATTAACAGCATATCTTCTGTGGTTTCATTTCCTCTTTGAGGTTCTCTTGGCTTTGCAGTATATTCTCTTGTCATAAAGGTCTCTCCCAGCATGTATGTGGATAGTTTCTACATGTGCTGGTAGTTGAGCTGGAACTGGTGTTGCTCAGGCTCTTCAGTGGTGTGTGCTACCAAATCCTAGCTGCATGGATGTGCCAAGCCAAGGGCGGATATGTCTGCATACATTATTGGCAGCTGTGGAGAGGGTTAAATCAACACCTCTTGTGATCTGAAGGGAAAATTTCACAGATTCCACAGAAAACTGGGTTTAGAGGGTTTGGCACCATTGCTTAGAAGCTACCAAGCTCTTTAGGACACGAATAAATAAAAGAACGGCTGGCGAAAGCCCCTCTGTCCCCCAGCAACTTGCAGAAAAAATTTCCCATGTGTAAGCTGAGACCAACTGAGAGCACCTCTTAGTAATAAAAGAGATTTGGTTCCTTTCTTTTTCTGCACCACCCACCACCTCCCTGACCCATGGTTTGCTATACATTTCCTTCTAGCTACTGAAAACTGGAGACAGGGCATTTCTTCAGATGATACTGATGAGATGGAACTCTAGGCTGAAAATGAAGAGTTGCTAAGCCAGGAATAAAGGATCTGAGTGCTCTGTCAAAGCCTAAGAGGGCCTTTTTGTTCAGACAGCAATACTGGATGACAGATGGATCAGTAGGGACCCTGGGTGAGCCAAAGGCCTAAGGGTCAAAACAATTGGTTTACAGTTACCTTAATAATGTCAGTTGCCTCAGACTCTTTAATTCTTTTCCTTTCTACTTCAAATAATCTTATTTATTTCAACTTTCTATTATATGAAACAGTGATCATTTCTCTAATCGCCTTTGCTGACCTCACCTGGCCTATAGCTCTTCAGCTGAATAAACTGAGATAAGGCAATAAAAACCAAATCTACACCACTAATTAGCTTCTGAAACGTTGGTATTTACCATTCACTGCATGAACTGACTGTCAGACATTATACCACCATGGAAACGATTTACAACTGCATGTCATGAATGTAAAATAATATGAGGCACAGAATACAGTGCTGAATTGCACGTGAATGAGAAGACACCAGGAATGCGGTGTGACCTTCAGCAAGCTTCAGTGTTTATGTCAGTGAGAAAGATGAGCCAAATTATTCATGAGGCTGAAAGGGGGAGAAAAGACATGTGATCTTGGAGCAGTTAGAATGATGTTTTTCTTGTGGGAAAAAAATCAAGATGAACACATTAATTTTACCGTTTCTGTTACGCTGGCACCAGATTCAGAATTTTAGGACTGTGTCAAGCTTTGTGAGTATTATCCAACCGCAAAAAGATGGTAGGACTTTGAAGCATCAGTCAATGCAGATTTGATTCCTTTTTGGGGTTGTATTTTTAATAAAGCAAAGGCTTTCAGAAGCAAGGCAAACCAATAGATATGAATCATCAATAAGGTGTCTGTAGGATGAGGTTAACTTTTTAAGCATGTAATGTAATCATGCATCAATATGTAAAAAACAACAACAAATAAACGACAACAAACTATTAAGGATTTTATAGAATAAAAACAAATCCCCAAACTGGTTTGAGTGCCATAGTCCGAAGGTATGTTCTTTAGTGACCCACTACGTTTATCAGAGGAAGTTGAGTATATTGCTGGAAATAATAGGAAATGTGACTTTGAATATATTGTTTCTCATTAGGAATGATAATTCTGTTTTTCTGCGTGGTCCACAGTCAGATAGCACTGCTGGGTGGCACTGGTGCAATAAATGCAGTATTTGTCCTAACAGTGAGGGTGTGCCAGGCTGGGCCTTGTTAATTTTCAGAAGCCCTGTGTGTTGTAATCCATGCATTTTCTTATTAGAACTTAACAAAAGAAAGCAGGTATCCCCTTTTTATGAATAAATATAGTATTTCCACAAATCCTCTAGTTCCACAGTATAATAGTGAAATTAAATATGTGAGTGGTTTCAGCGAGGCAAGCCAAATCTGGCACAGACCGAATGAGAAGCGAAAGTATTGGGTGTCTGATGTCTGAATCTTTTCTGCTAAATAAAACTCTATCAAACGTGGACTGGCATTTTTTTTTTCCCTGCAGCCATTTCAGTTTACCTGCAGTGTACAGGGGTTTGACATTAGTGGTTGTCCAGAAATGTTTTTAGACAGTGTTGACACAACCAGAATGACTGCATTTATAGCCACCTCATCAACATCCGGCTGTTCTTCAGGGAGATGCCCATACAACCTCAGAACACTTACAATGGAATTAACTTATTAGAATCATTTTAGGTGTTTGAAATACAGTGGTGTACTTACTGCTTTGGCTAGAAAAGCAGATTCAGAGAGCTGTATTTTTAAGAAGCTGAAGCCTCGCCCATTTTCAGCCAGTAATTATTGTCATACTGGGTGTTTTGGATCCTGGCGTGTAAAAAACCATTCCTGAGACCCTCAGGGTGCATCAGGCTTTCCTCCTGGCTGCTTCTGAGGGGGGTCCCAACCTCTGAGGGTGTTCTCCACCCACTGAGGCCTGGATTTCTCATATGGACAAAAGCGATACAGAATTCCCATTCTGGAGTGCTCTTTGTTTACTCAGTCCCTAGAAAGAGGTGAACACTGAAGTGTACAGCTGAACTGATTTTGGTCTGAAAAGCCGCTTTCGGTGATCACTTTCAGTAATATTTGCGAGGGCTTTTTGCTTTTTCCATGACTTTATTCTAGAGTCAGTAATTACAGTGGATTCTCACATTGAATACTGTGTTTTCTGTCTTGTCAGTTTTGTGATATAGACAGTTGCCTAAATGAAGCTCATTTTTAATAAAGCTATTTTTTAATTGTGTTGAGGCTAAAGATATTGCACTACCTTAAAATATAACTTCGATATTTCTTAGCTTGCATTAGATCAGTTAAACCAGCACGTGTTTGTGCCCATTCAGATATTAATTCATTTTGCTAATGAAATATACTTAATCAGTACTTGAACCTTTATCCAGCAGCCCTTGCAACTTGAGACTTCCAGCTTTGTCACAAGGTAACCCTGCCATCTGCTGGGAGGTCTTTAGTAATGGGCTTTGGTCTGTAAAACGGGTGGGGACGTGAGCAGTTTTTAGCTACGAAAAGGCCGCCTCTAGTCTGAAGAGCACAGGCTGATTTCCTGCTGCTCAGGGAAACATACATCTGAAATGCACAGATAATAAGTTACCTGGGAAGGGAGCAACTATGTGAAAATCAAGGGCTTTTCCTTTTCCTCTTGAGCTGTCAACATTTTCCCAACCTCTTATCCTCCCTTGCAGCAACTTTTTGGGTGGTGTCTCAGGACCAGGGCAGATGGCTGAGGAGTACCCCTGTCCTCCCAGTTCTCTGCATGGTCAGAGGGGCTGAGAGCTTGGTGGGCAGTCAGGGGTGCACAGTTCCTTTGACAGCTCAGGGATTTTGCACATGTGGGTCTGATTTTCAGTTGAGTGTGCATCTGAACCCTGGGGATGGCAAGGAGAGAGAGGGAGGAGGCAAGCATCTGAGTAGAGCAGCTCTGAGAGACCAGCTAGCCTGGGGGAGCTCTGTATGTTTCTATGTTACCCGTCCCCACTTGTAAGTGATGCTGTGGAAGAGGCTCTGGGGCTATGTGGTCCAATTTGAGGCTAGTTTGTTCTCTTCTCTGTAAGTTACTTTGCAGCTGGTAGATTGCTGGCATCTGGCAATACTGGGTCTAGTAAAAGGTGAAGACTCTTGGATTTCTGAGCTCACGTTTTTCTTTCCCTGTGTATCTGTGTGGCTGAGAGGTGCAAAGAAGTTTTTGTAACACAGTCAGACATACACTGTTATGCCTGTGCTTCTGGGAGCATCTTGCCTTGAAGGCATCAGAGGCGATAACTTTGCTGACCACAGACTCACTCCATGTTCTGTTCTTCCTACACCCACTCTTTCTAGGTGAGTTTTGCTTTGGTTATTCCACAAGACTGGTTATCTGCCTAGAGTTAAGCCTATAACTTTGTATAAAAGTCAACCTAAGGCGCAAGAGGAATTATCTCACCTGAAAGAGCGGAAAACAAAACCCAATCCCAAAAAAGTAAAGCAAAGTTTGTCTCATGAAAGCGTTGGAGGAATTCAGCAATTGTCTGGTATTGGTTTGCAAGGACTGGGAGCTATGTCCCTGTTTAGTCAGCTGCCATACTGAGATTCCCAGCTCTGTCTGTAGGGGTTCTGTACCCCTTAGCACAGCACAGGCAACTTCAGCGGCTCAGGTACACCTGTACGTGTTGCATCATGTCCAGTCCCAGCAAGTAAACTCAACAGCAGCTTCAGCTGTGCTTAGCAGGACATAGCACTTGGTCAGACTTGCATCCAAACATCTTGGGTGGTGTCTCCATGTGGGGCCCCTCCTGCAGGGATTAGCCCCTCCTGCTAGGTTAGCTGTGCTAGCACCTGGCAATGCAGCTATGCCTAACTAGGACTGGCTTAGCAACCATGACAGCTTCCCATTAGCAAGCAGAAATTTCTCCAGAATGATTTTTCAGTGTAAACAGCTTTGCAAATGGAGTGTGTTAAACAGCAGTTTCAGTTTTGTTTTTAAGTCTAGATTAAAATCAAGATACAAGAGGTGAGTAATTTAAGGATTTTCAGGTAATGGCAGAGCTGTAATCAAAATCTCATTAGGGCTGTCTTTCCTCCACGTACTATTTTTTTCCAAAGAGATTATACTTCTTGCTAGGAAACACTTGTATTATTGGGGAAATGATGTAATTTTCTCTTTGCTAGCACAAAAGACAAAAATTGTTATCTACTTTCCATTAAAACTGTCATTTTACAGCTCACCTACTCATGGAAAGACCTTGAATAGGGTTGGTATTACTTTCAGATATCAAAAGAAAAAAGTAATTGGTACCAGCACATTGTCTGGATGTTAATAATACTTCAGTTTTTACCTTGTTAATAAAATAACTTATTCCCACCATATATTAGAAGGGAGGAGGCTTGGCACAATTATAGGCTTACTTAAATTTAAGCTCAAAACCATTTTAGGTTATTTAGTCTCACAGAGGTTTGTCTCTTACAACATAAGAGAGAGTGGTTGTGGATAGCAAGGTTTTAAAGCCCCAGACATGGGATACGATTTATCTAAGACTGAAATGGGATGAACTGCAGAAGGTTCTGTGTCAGGGGTGGGACTGGTGGGCTCAGCCTCTGGGCTTTGCAGAAGTGTCTTGGCATTAGTCATAAAGGGGGTAGTTTTGCAGGGAGAGGACGCAGGAACTCCTCGAGCTGCTCACGATCAGAAGACAAAAAAGAAGGATAGTTTGGGTGATCGTCAGTGAAACAGTTTCTAATTACCTGCTTCAGCACTGAAGTAGTGCTGCTTGTACTTAGGCTGAGAAAAGGGTGGGATGGGGTGGGACAAAGTACTGGGAAGAATGTCACGTCTCCTTCATGCAGGCAGCCAATTGATGTGAGTTGGATTATTTTTCTTCCTCCAGCTGCAATACATCTCTGCATATTACGTTTAAGTACTTCTTGAACACAAGTGGGAAGCCAGGAAGCCTGTTTGAAACCCTTGACTGGAACAGGCTGTGAG